>ML179391.1:16384-91322 GCA_004369135.1 Dendrothele bispora CBS 962.96
CGTCTGGTTCGTGAATCCCAAATTAAAACTTCCTCCAATTTCTTCCGATTGAGCACTGGGGTCAGCACCGAACCTAGTCAACTGGAAAGCCATCAAAGGTTCATCCCAAGCGTTCGACTGAGCTAGGTTTTGCCACCAGGGCGTCGCTCCACTACTTGAGATCGTCTCAAACGCTAACCCCATCAAACCAGAAACAGGCGAAGAAAGCAAGTTGTCTGAAACCTGGTCGCAGACAGCGAACACTTGATTGGTCACTGCGAAACCGGCCATGGAGGCAGTGTCGGAGACGAGTTGACCAGCGGCTTCACCGGAACCGTAGGTAATGGAGAACGAAGAACCGACTTGTTTGGTGGAGGAAGACGAAGAGAAGGTTGGCGTGTTGGCGTCACAAGACCGACATCCGGAGCCCGCAATCCAAAGGTCAGAGGAACCGGTGTCGAGGATGACATTATACGAGGTCGGAGGGTTTCCGATGGAGAGCGTGCCAAAGAAGGACGAGTCGGCGCCTTGGTTGACGATTCTGTACATATCGTAGGTACCATGTGTTGCAGAATAGCAAGTAAAAACGTACGAGTTAGTCCCAGAAGCTCTTTTCTTCTTACTACTCTTCGTTGATGCCCCATACTTGTTTATCAACCCTGCTTTGTTATTCTTCGCCCAAAGTCCCCATTCCTCTTCAGAAAGCTGCGTCGGTCTCGGGTTTCTTCTCATAAGCGGAATCGTTAACCCGCCTCCGGTAGAATAGGAAGCAGCGCGTGCTTGTACATGTTGGTCATTTGGTTGCGGCGCTGGTGCAGCGGCGACGGTATGGGAAAGGAAGAGAATGGCGAGTTGGAGAGAGATGAAGATACATCGTGATTTGTCAAGTATCGCTTGACCCCAATTTGCCCGGCTTTTTTCGGCTTGTAAAAGCCAATAAAGCGGGTCAAGCGACAAGCGACCTGCCCGGTGAGTTTTTTGGCAAGCCAGTAATATTAAACTAATGAATTGTATACATTCGGGGCTAAAATTTGTATTGAAATGTATTCGTTTTTATATGAGTCAAGCCAAAAAGCCGGCAAGCCGACCTGTAAATCACGTAACTTTACGATGCTAGAGCGAGTCATGGTTGCTGTTGCTTTTGTTGTTGGTAGTGACATCGCCAGGAGTCCGAGAAAAAGAATGGGAAATGAAAGGTGTACGTAGGTATAGAACTGTAGATGGCCGTAAGAAAAGAGCTTGCTGTATCGCCCAACGAGAAAAGAAGAAAAAATAAGAAAAAAGATGGAAAGGAAAGAGGGAAGCGGGGGAAGAGGAAATAAAACAAGAAAAGGCGGGGAACAACAAATGAGAATAGGATTCGTGGGAACCACCTTCCAAAATTGAATCGTCTCGCGGTCGTTAGGATCCTTTGCTTTGGTTCCAATCTTTATTGGCTGGCTTTTCCGCCAATCCCTTTGCTCACTTGGGACCACTTTGAGAGAGCCAAGGATGCTAAGGACGCTAAGAGTAGGTGAGAAAGAAAGCTTGGAAGTCGACTGACAACAACGTCTATTAGTACGAGCATCAAGCCATACATCGGATTCAAATACATCATGTTTGACCGATTGAGGCACCCTGAACTGAGGTCGAGCGACAGGCAGCAAGCATCTATTCGCAGACCGTTACTATCGCTAAGTGTTTCAGAGTCCTATAAATAGTATTTCCACCCATCCATGTATCATTCGAGTGATTCGGAACAGCATCAAACACCCCGGCAGACGTGGGACTTGCATCATGGATCAGCGGGATCCCGGATGGATACACTAGTCCTGTCGCTCGCAAGTCATTGACTCAAGTTGAGGGCAAATTTGGAGCGACCAGCGATCTTTCTCGATTATTTTGATACCTATACTATCGTGGACAGGGATATGTAATTTTAGATAAATTTTGGATGTCGGGCATTCGTCCTTGATCCTATCGTTAAAAAAAGTATACCACTCGATTCCTAGGGCTCAAAAACCCTTACCTGATTTATTCCAGATTTTTGAGACAAAAATTGAGAGTGTCGGGCAATGTCCGAGCAAAGACAAGGAAGTGTAATCGCCCCTGTCACACTGCATTCATGGTAGTGTTTTTCGTAGATTTTTGTTCGATATCTCGCCATCCTCCACACCCCACCACTTCTAATGTGATACGAGCACTAATATATGCGTGTTTTACGGATTCCTGTGCTTCAGTAATTTGAGGTGTATTTTAAATATTATTCTCCTTTAACGTGGGCAGGTTGATGAGGCCAGCTCCATACTGCATGTTGATGTCTACATTGGATAAGATCCGTAACACTGATGACTTCCGAAGTCATTGCGGAGCTCTTGTACTGTCTTCTTCCGGCCTCCGGGATACATGGGAACTAATACCGTAATGAAGTGTAATAGATTTTCGAAGCTTGCTCTGTGGCCGCAATTCCATATCCGGAAAACTGTCCACAGATAGTTTCTGATAATCTATTGCTAGTATCTAGTGAATTGCTGACTAATCTGGATAACTCTCATAATTGATCGGTGATTGTTGAGCTTTCTGATCTCTTCATTCATAATTATGCCGTATTAGTGCGCAATTATCCGAGTGATGTCTAACTCTTGAGCATTCTGATCCTTCATCCATATTTATGAAGTACTAATCGTCTAACGGTGTGTTAATCGTCGTTCTGGTGAAGGAAGGGAGAAATTGGAGGAACAGATAGGCTCATTGGTTCAGTTTAAACTATAGGCAAACACGGTGGTGCCCTGAATCGCAGCGACACCACCTGAAATAAAATTTGAGTGAAGCTCTAAACTATAGGCAAACACGGTGGTGTCCTGAATCGCAGCGACACCACCTGAAACAAAATTTGAGTGAGGCTCGAAGGGCTATGGTACATCTAAAGCATATATGGAATAAATGAATAAAAAATTATAGCTACGCAAACATGAAATCCACGGGGAGACATTAAAAACCCTTTGGGCTAGAAACCACATGGGAAAAGTCACCACAATAGGGAAAAGTCTGCCACCGGGAAAGATAGAAAACAAGGGAGAGGTGGGAGGGTAGCGCAAAACTAGGACCAGGTTATGGCTCGAGGACATGATGGGGGAGGAAGAGAAGTGAAGTGACTCGAGCCGGAAATGGGTATATTCGTAAATGAGATTACATAAACTGAAAGGTATATCGATTGAGGCTGTGGAGGCAGATGTCAGAGCATTGAGTCATGGATAACCAGAGGCAGGTGCACGAGGCAACGATAATTAAAAGTACAGGTGTGAAAATGAAGTGAAGGCTCCTATGTCACCCACCGAGCCGATTAGTCTGTTATAAAAATAAATCTTTAAAAATCAACTAATCGTCTAACGGTGTGTTAATCGTCGTTCTGGTGAAGGAAGGGAGAAATTGGAGGAACAGATAGGCTCATTGGTTCAGTTTAAACTATAGGCAAACACGGTGGTGCCCTGAATCGCAGCGACACCACCTGAAATAAAATTTGAGTGAAGCTCTAAACTATAGGCAAACACGGGTGGTGTCCTGAATCGCAGCGACACCACCTGAAACAAAATTTGAGTGAGGCTCGAAGGGCTATGGAGCCTATGGAAGATAAAAAAATGAGAGTTGATGTAAGAGGTGAATAAGAATTTTGGTTTTGAATGAAAGGTTATAGGGACAGAATGAAGACTCAGTCATTAAAATATAGTATGACTGAAAAGGGACCTTGAATGCCCATTAAATGCAGGTTAAGAAACAACAAATAGTTAACAACGATTAGGCAAAGAATGAGTGTAAATAAATTGCCACAATTCCCAATGATTAAGAAAGAGAGAAATATTCATGATCATATGGGCAGACCCAGAGAGACCGAATCTGATCTAGGTCATTAGTAGCCATTAGATTGTTTGATTAAAGGATTTGTGTGGATAGGCAAATGTCAAAAGAGAAAAGATTTTAAACAATAGCAACGTAACAAGGGTTGAAGAAATAGAGAGAGAATGACACAATGAATAGGATTTAGGCATAAGAAAAAAGAGCACGGCACTCCAGTTCTGACCCAATAACCATATGAAGAGCTTTAAAAGCCCATGGTGAGAATCAAGCTATGTAGAGGCTCGGTTCAATCCAATCGAAAATTTTTCAAAAACAGTCAAATCAGCAGGTGGTCATTATAAAAGAATGTGAGGCAGAGCTCAAAACCGTGAAAAAATTGCAGCATATTTTAACTGTGTGCAAGGAGGATGTGCCATGAAGTGCCATGAAATAAATACGAGACTATGAGACAGTCTCCCAAAAAACGCGATGCCTCATGAAAGCCTACAGAGACAAAAACCAGGAATATAAGAGGTTTTTTATCTTATTTGAAAAGAATAGAAGAGGGGTCGCAGAGACCGAGATAGAAGAGGGTCACGGAGACCTTGATCACATGGATCGAGCCACAGAGGCAAAAGCGGACAGCCCGGGGGTCCTGCGCACGGAGCGTTGATAGAGCGGGCATAGAGCCCGGCACTGTGAGAATAGGATGGAAGTGCCCTGAATCGCAGCGGCACTGCGAGAATAGGATGGGAGTGCCCTGAATCGCAGCGGCGCTTCCTGGATTTTTATAACAACGATATTTAAAGGGCTATGTGGCCCTGAGAAGAGAGGAGTTCAAATCAGTAGAACAAGCCCGAATTTCAAGCATAGTGAGGTGAAATTGAAGCGATGCAAAGGCCCAAAATAATGAGATGAATCCAAGTGATGACATGAGTCCGAATTGATGAGATGATTACGAAACAGAGCAAGTTCGAACAGATGATGGACATGGGGACAACCCTGAGGCATAAACTCAAAGCATGCTAAAGGATTGGGCCTGAACGCCATGAAATTGATGTGGAGGCAGTATGAACTAAACCTCAATCGCAACAGTGCAACAGGTACTGCAGAACATGAATCAGTGTGTTCCATAAAAAACTCTCTCTCTCCTTTTTAAAAGAAACTTTTCTAAGCCGCCCCATTGTAGTCTCGTCATTGGAACTCCACACAAAAAAGACCGAGGGCCAGTATCAAAGACCAAGTCGTTACAACTCCACACCATGGAAGGTTCATACTCTTGTCCACAATAAAAAATCAACCGAAGTCTAAGTCACTGAGACTTCAAGTGAAATAGAAATCGAGGATGCTACGATAACCGATAAAAAACAAACACCACGCAACATCAACATATTCCCTGGTCCGAATCACTGGAGCTCCATGCGAGGGAAACATGAGAAACAGCCGAGACCTCCCAAATAGACATTGGAGACAATATGACAACAAACGACGACAAAAAATCAACATAACATCCACGCGTTTCCACATACAAGACCGCAACAACACTAATCTCCCTCTACAAATCCAATATACCAACCACACCTTGTAGATACTCAACCATCCAGATAATATCTACACTTCGAAACATGTAAAAATGTGTATGACACGAATCCTCCGCTACCTGATGCAATACCACATGTATACACCTTGATCCCAAATTCGTACGCACCAGTTTGTAACACCTCGAGGCAACTACAATAGATCTGAATTTGGTGAAGAGTTGATATATGACAGGAGCAGCCGCAATTGTCAATATCAGGTGACAAAGTAGCTGTAAAGCGCCGTCCATGCTCCGGGCTCCAAAAGCCCGACTGACGGATCTAAATCCCCCAGCCGTCCAGTTCCATCCTCGAACTGTTTTTGTTGGCCACCTTAGGAGCAGGGTATATGTGCAGTGAGGACTACAAACTTCGAAAGGATGATAATCACGTCATGCAGTACTAGAGCAAATATGAGTGAGATTTGGGAGTATGTGCCGTAAACGGGGTATGGACTAGGTTGTTCATGTCTCATCTCTGATTCTCTAGTTACCCCCCTAACAACCTCCATACATCGAGAAGAAATACCATGTGAGAGTGATGTCCTAACAACATTTTAATATCAACACAAAGAGTACACGGTCGAGACTCGAAATCCGTTCTCTGTACACGATTTGCTTGAAAGCCGGATGACCAGAAATAGACGGAATAGGCTCAGAGAGATGTTTCCTATGTGAGTTATCAGAGTCGTCATTTTGATGTTATACCAGCCTTCTCGCAACACAAAGCGAGGATCTAAAAAATGCGGGTGACGAAGATGCCCTATGCAAATGTGGTTTTCGGGATTTGAATTGAATAAAGGAGCCTTCTCCACGACCTCTCGCAATTATTCGAGCGTGATATGGGAGAAAGGATCCGTTCTGAACGCGTATTGAAGGATTTGGACCACTCCATCCAACGCACGAGGCATCAATTCCCTGAGTCGAGTTGGGTTCTCCACGTAAAACCTGAAAGAGGGATCACTCGTACGCGCATTCCGCCACGGGAACACACCAGACGACATTTCTGCGACTATCATGCCAACAGCCCGGAGATCTTGAAGAGCCTGAGAATAGTTCGGTATTCCTCGGCGATAAATCAATGGTGAGCATGGCTGACAGTGTAGATAGTAGGATTGTGCGGATTGGAAATGACAAGAGCAAGTTGTGTGTAGGCATGCCTTCCTTCTGGAGCCTTCTAGGGCTCAGCATAATCGAGATAAACAGAAAATGTGTCGTTTGGTGGAGCATTCGAGTTACCGAAAAGGAAGAGTAGTATGCACCTGATCCCTTTCTCAAAAAACCCAATATCACCTCTACCACGTCGAAATCACAACTCCTAAAATCTGTCCGTTTAATCCTTCTCCTCCTTACTTGCGTCCTACAGATAGGGTATAGACGGCAGTCGTCGAGCTTGTGTTTGGTCCATATTACGATTTGTTCCGGCAATATATTAGTTAAGATTCCGAGATATGCAGTTGAGTAGATGTGAACGAAGTGATGATAAAAGGATATAGCGCAAAACTAGGACCAGGTTATGGCTCGAGGACATGATGGGGGAGGAAGAGAAGTGAAGTGACTCGAGCCGGAAATGGGTATATTCGTAAATGAGATTACATAAACTGAAAGGTATATCGATTGAGGCTGTGGAGGCAGATGTCAGAGCATTGAGTCATGGATAACCAGAGGCAGGTGCACGAGGCAACGATAATTAAAAGTACAGGTGTGAAAATGAAGTGAAGGCTCCTATGTCACCCACCGCCGATTAGTCTGTTATAAAAATAAATCTTTAAAAATCAATTAATACTGTCTGTATCATTTGTTAGATCTATAAATAAGTGGCTATTATATACCATAAGATGGACAAGTTTTTCGAGTGCACAGGTATACATACAATACATCAGTATAAAATCTGATCTTGGTTGAGTGCACAGCCAACGCGGCGAAGCCTCAGACTGTCTCCAAGCCAGTAGATCTGTAGTGCCAGTACTTAGCGCTAAGTGTTACTCAAGAATGGGTCTACTGAATAGTTGACATGTAATTGATATATCTACCACACAGGCTCAACCGAGTTCAAACATTCTCTTTTCATTTTTTACTTACTTGTATATGAGACTACCTTCACCACTCTTCTGATACATCGCAGTGTATATTCTGGTTCTCCTTGTATGTTTATGCCGTATCTATCATGGACTTGATGAAATGCTCCCGATCATGTATATCTATTAAATTTTAATCACACCGCGACAAGCTCGGTGCCATTTTACACAGGTTTTGTCCTTCTCCGAGCTTTCCATAATTAAAGAATGAATGTACAGCTCTCCCTTTCAAAGCCTCCTGACCGTTAACATTCTTCATCTTAATCTCACATCGGACATACCTGATCACAATTTTTAAGTCACTTCACAATTTCATTCAAGTCTCCTGTCAAATTCCGCAAGCTCTACGCCCTTTCCTTCTCTCACTTACTGCACATGTAATAAATACATAGCGTGCCACCTGCAGGCGCAATACCTTCGTCTACGACATATTTTATATACTTTTCCTGAATATTATATCATGATCTTAGTCTCGTTATTGATAGTCTGAACAGTGTGGAAATTTACAACAAGATTGTGAGTGGATTTCAACCTATTCTGTTGTCTAAATGCAGGGTGCTACATTTTTGTATTTTTCAAAATCTAGCCGCAGGTTAAAATTTAAGAAAAGTTGGAAGAACAACAATAAGGAAGAGATCGTTTCTGTTACCCTGCACGGATTGAAATTCACTGCATCTTAGGTCAAATTCCAGAATCAGAATCCACCCAGATATAGGTGCACTCTGGAAGTGCTTGTTTTGACCTATACAGGTCTTACAGTGCCATCACCTCTCAACACATTTAGGACTTTTAAAATATAGATATCGGGGATATGAAACATAACTTATAAGGCTAGGCTGAGGGCATTAAGTTACTGACAAATGGAATTTCTCACATATAAATGGAGGGAGGTTAGTGAACAATCACAGGGAATCCGGGGATTCTCGTTACTTGAATATTAAATAATGCAGATGATAATAAGGATCAGAGAGTTTTGATGTGGTTTTAAAAACAAAATACAAGTAAGAGTGTATAGAGTAAGAGTTTCTCCATTTTGAAAATTACAAAGATTCAGTGGGAACCATCTGGAAAGACTATCTGAGCGCTTGTGTGGCAATTAAGAGAATCAATTTCATATTTTAAGAGAAAATTTGAAAATAACTCACAGTCTCAATTGTCCACATCCATTAAATCAGCATGTGCATCGGAAAAGGCTGCAGGAGTCTGCAAAAGTCCTAAGCTTTGGGGCATGACTGGGGGGTCTACATCCATCATATCAGAATCTGATTCAGCAAAATCAGATGCTTGAGTCATATCTGAAGAGGAATATTTAAGTGAAAAGTAGAAAGGTTTGGACAGTTTGGAAGGGTAGGTCACCTGAGCAGACACTGCTTTTCATTTCACATTCACCTGTGGCAATTTCTTCATTATTTGTATCATCATCACTAGAGTCAGAAAGATCTTTAAATCGATCTTCATCATCTTGAAATGAATTGTTATTCTAATAAGTGTCAAGCAAATAAATAGTCACTCAAAGAAGAGACTGGATAGTTCAAAGGAAATTTCAACTCACATGCTGAAGGAATTACAACAAACAACACTGAGCAGGGGCATAGTAAAAAGGTTGGCTGGAAGGGGCTCACCTTGTGCAGGGGTCATAACACACAACAGTGAGCAGAGAAACAAGAAAAGAGCCCTTTGGCTTGAATGGACTCACCCACTGCAGTCATCACATGTACAACACACAGCAGTCAGCAGAGGAACAGGAGAAGAACATTTTGACTTGAAGGAACTCACATTCTGCAGGGATCACAACATACAGCAGTGATCAGAGGAACAGGAAAAAAGTACTTTGGCTTGAAGGGACTCCCCCACTGCAGGGATCACAACACACAGCAGTGAGCAGAGGAACAAGAAAAGAGCATTTTGGCTTGAAGTGACTCACCCACTGCAGGGATCACAACACACAGCAGTGAGCAGAGAAACAGGAAAGATCACTTTGGCTTGAAAAGACTTACCCACTGCAGGGATCACAACAAATACCAGTGAGCAGAGTGACAGGAAGAGGGCACTTTGGCTTGAAGGGACTCACCAACTGCAGGGATCACAACAGTGAGCAGAGGAACAGGAAGAGAGAAATATGGCTTGAAGGGAACTCACATACTGCAGGGATCACAACACACAGCAGTGAGCAGAGGAACAGGAAGAGAGCACTTTGACTTGAAGGGACTCACCAACTGCCAGTGCAGGAATCACAACATACAGTAGTGAGCAGAGGAACAGAAAAGGGCACTTTGACTTGAACAGACTCACCTGCTGCAGGAATCATAACACATAGCAGTGAGCAGAGGAATAGGAAAAGAGCAATTTGACCTGAAAGGACCCACCTCCTGCAGGGATTGCAACACACAGCAGTAAGCAGAGGAACAGGCAAAGAACAATTTGGCTTGAAAGGACCCACCTCCTGCAGGGATCATATCAGTCGACAGAGCAATGGAATACAGTACTGTGGCTCATAGCAGATCCATAGCAGAACTCACCGTCTGTAAAGGCCCCAATGTAACATGGGTCAATTAACATGTAGCAATTATAATACACCATCGAGAAGATGAATATAAGCTCAAATTACTGTAGCTGGTCAATCCTCATAACCTGTAGAAATTAAAACGGTACATTCAAATGAAGAGAGATGTCATATTTTGGAGACACTCACCTTCCCCAGGCATTACAGTATGAAACCATCATCTAAAGCAGCAAGAGAAACACTACAACTTACAGACACTCACATTCTATATGGCCCATGATAATTCTCAATTGATGATAGAGGTGGGGAGACAGATAATATTTCTTACCTGTAGGCATTACAAAGCATAGTAATTAGTAAATCTCACATTTATAACAAGGCTAGAAAAATCCAACCTGAAAAGATCTTAGAGCTGAGTCTTAGCAGTGTTGCTGAAATGACTCTTACATTTTGCTAATATGGAAAAAAGACAACTCATCCTTTCAGTTCTCTTGAACATGACTTAAATCAAAACTCACAATTCTATAAACAGTGCTCTTCATCAATTCATCTGCCCAGACAGTTCCTTGAGATTATATTAGTTAACATAAAGTCACTGTTTCTTCCAATCCTACACACCCCATTTGTCAAGACCTAGATTCCGCAAGTCGCGAGTAAGTTGTCAACGAGAAAGGTTTGAGAATCGCGAGAATAAGTCTCTGGGTTATTAACCAGACTAGAGTAAGGAATCTACAGTGTACACTACTGTTTATATACTATAAAGTAAGGAGTACGATCGATCTAACTGTCAAAGAGGTGCTTTAGCCATTGGCCACCGCACGATAGGTGATTGCGACCGCATAGGACCTGTCGCGATCACGGTAGAATGGGGAATCTAGTAATAAGTGATCACCGATCTGCGAATAGTCGCGAATAGGGGTTTGAGTGACTATTCGCAGTAAGAAATGATTAGAAATAAAGAAAAGAAAATAAGTAAATCGCGATTTGAGGGAGTTCATGACATTACCCCCCCTCTAGGGCGACTATGACCTCGAAGTCGCACTATGCAACCTCCTTAGGTGCATTGGGGTGTTCTTTATGGAACAAATTAATAATCTTCCTACATCCTTTACCCAAGTTCGCCTTCGGTTCCCAAGTAGCTTCTTCGACTGGATAAGTAGCCCACTTCACTTTGTATTCCAATACGGACTTCTTGGATCGAGTGTTATATCTCATTTGAGAGTCCAAGATCGCTTCAACATCCCACACCACGGCTCCATCTTCGATAGTCGCAGGTTCTCTCGTCACATCCTCCTTCTGATGAGGCGCAACTGAATCATGGTGTTCCCACAAATACGAGACATGGAACACTGGATGTACGCGATTCCACGACTTCGGCAACCGAACACGATACGCCGATGAGCCCACAGGTTCCTCGATCGCAAAAGGTCCATATCGCTTGTCTCCCAACTTGGTTGACGAATGTTCCGTTCGAATGTTACGCCCTTCAATGTATACAAGATCTCCTTTCTTGAAGACTGGGTCGGGCGAATGTTTTCGATCGTAGTACTTCTTCATCAACTCTGCACTACACTTTAAACAGGAAATCACATCTTCCCGGGCTTTATTCAGCCTCTCAAAGAAAGCCCCCGCTGCTTCGTTGTTCGTATCCGTAATTGGTTCCGTCGCCTTCCTTGGGTGAAAACCGCAGGATAGGAAGAAAGGAGAATATCCCGTTGAGCTTTGTTCCCGATTGTTATAGCAAAACTCCGCCATCGGCAACCACTCATCCCAATCGTCCTGTCTCCAGTTACAGAAAACTCGCAAGTATTGCTCGATTTCTTGATTGATCCTTTCGGTCTGTCCGTCGGTTTGAGGATGGTACGCCGTCAAAGTATTCATCTTGATGCCAAGCATGCGATATAGTTCGCAAATGAACTTGCCCACAAAAACCGACCCTTGGTCGCTAATGACCCATTCTGGCAAACCGAAATCGCGCCACACTCGGTCCAGGAATAATCGCGCTATTCCTTCACTGCTGACCTCGTTATACGTTGGAATTGATCTGACCCTCTTGCTCAGGCAATCGACTACCACCAAAATCGCAGTGTGGCCATGTGCCTCGGGTAACTGGACGATCAAATTGCACGAGATATATTGCCACAACCTAGTTGGAATTTCGTTTGGGCTGAGCAATCCTTTAGGTTTTCCTGGCATAGTCTTTGTTCATTGGCAGGTAGGGCATCCGCATACGTATCTCTTGACGTCCCTATAAATAGATGGCCACCAGTAGTACCTTAGTACCAACTCGCAGGTTTTGGCCTGACCCAGGTGTCCCGCTAGATAGGTATCATGATGGAATCGCATGATCTCGTTTCTCAACGTCGAGTCGTTTGGGACATAGATCAATCCGTCTTTCTTGATGTAGTCTCCTTTGTCTGCAAATTGCGCATCATCTTTCATCCTTTCCGTCACTTTCTCTTCCCACTGACCCTTCAAGCTTTTGATCTGGTCCAAGAAAATCTCCCCTGGTGTTCCTTCTGCTCTCATCGCAACCGGATCTTGCGAATTTAGGGCACGAATAAAATCCTTTTTGAGCAAGGTGATTCCTTCGTTGTCATTTTCCCCCCTCTCATGTCCCTTTCGTCTCGAAAGGAGGTCGGGTTTCTTCTGCGATACGCCCAGTTTATGAATCAACTTGAAGTCATAGTCCACGAGTTCGACACTCCAGCGAGCTTGTCTGCGATTTAGATTCTTGGATGTCATAAAGTACTCCAAATTCTTGTGGTCCGTCCAGATCTCGAACTCTGGACCTAGGAGATAATGGCGCCACTCCTTCAAAGCACGCATAATCGCAAGCATCTCTTTGTCATGGATGTCGTAATTGCGCTCTGTTTCATTTAGACCTTTGGAAAGGAATGCGATAGGTACCCAAGAGCCTTCTTGTAGTTGAGACAAAACAGCCCCAGTCGCAAAGTTAGAGCTGTCTGCCTCGACGCGATAGGGCACACCATCAATGGGGAAGTGGAGAACGGGTTCTGAACATACAGTGTCTTTCAAGTCCTGGAAGGATTTCCGCTCCTTCTCCCCCCAGAGCCATTCGCTAGACTTCTTTGTCAAATCTACCATTCCCCTCGAAAGACGTGAATAATCGCAAATGAACTTTCAGTAAAAGTTCATGAAACTGAGAAAACTTTGCACATCCTTTATGCAATCAGGTGTCCCCCAGTCGTGAATACCCGCGACTTTCACAGGTGACAGGGTCCATGCGTATTTTTCTATTCCCCACAATCATACCCAAGTATTCCACCTCTGGCTTGTGGAATTCGCACTTCTCCGGTTTCAGGTACAAGTCATACTTCTCCATAATTGCCAACACCTCATTCACTGTCTCTCTATGCGATTCCATATCCTCCGAGAAAATCAAGATGTCGTCCATATTGAGAGAACCGCTCTCGACAGCTACATAATTCTACTTACATGATTCATGGTATCTATCTGACTGGTAGATAAGTAGTTAGTATTGTAGAAGTTCATATACGACTTATAACGACTCATACATGACTTCAATGTACTTCTAGACAAAGTCTAGGTTATGACCTTAGTTTAGCTATCCAGTAGCACTTTTACCTCTTATCTTAGTAGCTACATTCGTAGGTTAGTTTATGGCCACTTTAGGTAGCATAAACAGTATAAATACTGCTTGTAAAAGAGGTCAAGTACCTCAGATTCTAGCAATCTAAACTCTGCACTCGCATCGTACTCTGAACCTAACCAGTTCTATCTCTATCTCGTTGTATCCATGTAAAGCCTTACGCTGTGACCCTACGCACTATTTGCTGCTCAACAGGTTATGGGCCCTGAGGCCATCGACTATGAACAACTCTCCATGAGCTGTTACAGCCCATGTTGGTGAGTCATCAGCCCTTTGCCATCGGGACTCATCTTGCATGAGGTACCAGTGGTCGATGTGGTCCTTTGATCGATGTTGAGAAGGATTTGCTGGGTGTCAGGTATATTTTACATTTACTCTACTGTTTGGGACACCAACGCAAAAATATACGCAGTCCATGCTTACCCTTTCACACGTCGAGAGTGATTCAGTGAATACCTAGTAGGATTCTATTTGAATTCTATTTGCACGCTTGGGAATCTCTGGCTACCAGGATTCTTATCGCACCGGTCCAATACTCTCATAGTCATTCGGATGAGGGCTGGGCGTTTTACAAGCCGCGGTTTCACTCTCTGGCACTTTAGTAAAAATAGAAAAAGTAATATTCGAATAGCCACTTAAACACCTTAAGAGTACACGCCCAAATCTTGTTGTGGCGAGCTTCGTTGGTTCAAAGATGCGGTCCCTGGAGGAACTCCTGCCTGGCGGGACTATCCTGAGAAGGGGTACTGAAATAACGCTTGGATGTCTTGTAATAGCATTCTTGTTGCATCTGGAATACCAATTGACATGGCAGCTGCATCGAAGGCTTTCACATGGTGTTTAAATTTAACTTTTAACTTTTTACTATACTTAATTTCCGAACTAGTGTAATTTATATATGCTAGGTCATGGGGGGTTGCGGACCTGACTAGCACTTCTCAACTTAATCGATCAATATACCCTGATGATAATACACATGCTGTAATTCCTTATGGAAGACTTGTTCCTGGTCTATGATCCGGAACTCCGAATCTCTTGATCGTTGAGTTTACTCCGATCTAATTCCTTATACATTCATTAGCAAACATGTCTTCCAACGGAAACTCCTTTGCCAACTTCGAAAACCTTAACGCCAACAACTGGACTCTTTGGTCCAACAATATGAAGAATTATCTTCGTATCCAAAACTGTTGGTTTGCCATTGAAAAGGAAAAGTCCGAATATGCTGTACGTCCTCTTCCTAGGAACATACCACCAGTTCTTGCTGCAGACGGCACCACTACTTCTCCTGGTTCTACTCTTCAACCAACTGATAAACAATTGAAGGATTATGATGATAAACTCAAGGATTGGGAAGAAGCTAACCAGAAAGCTATTGGTATCATCGGGATGAAAATTCCGACCAACCTTAGCCATCTTCAGAAAGATACTGTGAAATTGTTTTGGGAAACTCTTCAGTCCCAATATGGAAAAGTCAGCACTGCTGCACTTGTTACCAAACTTTTGGATTTGTTCTGTATGACTTTTAAGCCCAGACAAAATCCAGCTGTCACTGTCGACTCTTTCAAAAATAAATACATTGAGATTTCCACTCTCAACGACAAGATCCAGATTCCAGAATTTGTTCTTTGTGCCCTACTCCTTCACAAAATTGGTCAAGGCTGGGATAATTTTATCTCTAACATTATGACCAACGAGTACACACCTGACAAAACTACAGGTGTAGATGAACACTGGACTCTTGATCATCTTCAAGTCGCACTCTTCTTTCTGAAGAATATAATAGTCGTCTCTCTCGTGCTTCTCACAACAATACTTACGCAAATGTCACCCGATTTTCTGGAATCCAGACTGGTGGAACCACTCAAAGTTTTAGTTCCCAGAGAGCTAAAAACACTCGCCATGGAGCTAAACGTTCTAATTCCGCTCCAGCCCCTTCTGGAAATTCTAATCAGAACAAAAATTCTTCACCTACTTTTGCCGCTTCTTCTTCCACTTCTAATCAGAATGCTGGAAATTTCCGAGGAAATTGGCACGCTAAAGGAAACTTTCGAGGAAGATCTCGTGGAAATTACTGAGGTCGTGGACGTGGCCGTGGAAATAACATAGTTACTAATTTGGCAATTATGGATGAATTGGAGGAAGACACCAATGTTGATATGGATTTTGTTGTTAACTTTGCAGCTATGGATGAAAATGTCAACATGGAGGATGCAGACAACGAAGAATCTTTGGAAGAAGAAGGGGAACAGTCTTCGAATTCCATTCTCCAACAATCTACTATGATGATTCTTCCGGATGATCCTCGTCGTTGGTATCAAGCTCCTCCTCTATTTGTCCCTCCTCTTTTCAGAGTTCCTCCTTCTGTGGCATCCGACATTATTCCTCCAAATGAACTTACCATGCCTCCGGCTCATCAAGATTCCGGAACTTTTATTCCACCCTCAACACAAGCTTCGTCAGGAAGTTCAGAAATCATTTTCCGTCCTATTTCTCCACGCAGACCAACTCTTCCAACTTTGTCTGATGTTATTCAACAAATTCAGTCATCTCCCACGGAAAATGTTCACATTCAACATTCTTCTGAGACTGCTCCACCCACTTATTTCCCTGAACCACCTCGAGTCCATTCCTCACCTGACACTGAGATTGGAGAAATTAATCAGAGTCTTCCTTCTCTCACACATGCTCCTTCTATTTCTTCCGAAGAACCACCTGCTTCTCAGCATACTGAAGAACCAACTACCAATCAAGTTCCATCTGAAACCGGTATTGGAGAAGAAATTTGGGAACGTCCAATTTCTCCACCTCTTCATTTACCTTCTAATTTGCAAATCTCTCGAGGAACTCTGGACCAATTGCGAGCTTTGTCTATTCGCTCTCAGCGAGCACTCAATTCCACGCGCTATGCGCACACAGTCATCTGGGATAATTCAAATGTCCCTTCACAATTTTTATCCTCTCGACTTCACTTTCATTATTGTTCTTATGGACATATGATTCGATATGGTGCTCCTTCTGAATGTCACCAAGGACATGAAATTGTTCTAATCACTAATCGCTATCATACTGAAGCAGAACGTCGAATTCTTCATCTTTATTATCACAATCCTGTCAATGCCTCTTTTGCTCCTGACCTTCAGACTTACGAACATATTCTTGCAACTCGTTGATGGTATGCAGTCAGAACCTTTGGAGAAGCTCGTTTTCTATACAATACAACTCATGCTGAATGGGATGATGACAGAAATTACGAATATAGTCGAGCTATTACTGATTTTGCTAATGCTATGCCACGAAATGAGGCACATCCTGATGGATCTCTCCAAATGCAAATAAATCGAGTAATGCTATCTGTCATGCAAATCACTGATCGTCTCACAGATTATAATCAAGATCTTGAACCTGGACAAGTTGAAGACACACAAAACTTTGATTTACGAGCTACCCCTGATTACAATACCAATTCTGACTTCGGTGAATATCCTGAAAATTCTGATCAGGAAATCGGAGGAAGTCGCCGTCATCGTCGTTTTCCTAGACATGGTGTTCACTCTTCTGTTCTCAATAGAGTTGTTTCACTAAGACCACCTGCAGCACGACTTCCTGGCTACAGAGTAGTGTTCCAACGGCTCGGCTCGGCTAGGCTTGGCTCGGCTAGGGCTGGCTTGGTCACGTTATGGCTTGCCCAGCCAAATTAAAGTTTCAGCTATGGCTCAGCTCGGCTGGCTGGAGCTTAGCCATCAGCTAAAGCCGTTGAGGTCTTAACCGAGATCTCCTATAACTTTCCTGAGCTTTCCTGTGACGCTTCATTGAAAAATTTGCCGTTCATTCATTTTTCTTATATGTAATTTCCTCATCTCCGTAATAAACAGATACTAATTTTATATCCGGCTCTAGCTGCTTGAAGCCGGCTTATGAGCCAAGCCAAGCGAATGAGATATAAGGAAAGCTGACAAGCCGAATAAATGGTTTGGCTTGTCACGGCTTGGCTCAAGCCTGCTTTTTTAGCCGGCTTCAGCCGTGCCGTTGGAACACTACTACAGAGAAAGTCTTGATGATGAAGTAGTCCAAACTTCTCTCAGGATGCGAAGTGCCTTTACTGCAGCACCAGTCTTCTTTACAGAACATTATGCAATTGAAGATCGTGATACCTGCCCTTTCTTTGTTATGGACGCACATTTTGATTTAGAATCTCTTGATCCCTTGCTGTTCCAAAGACCCGATTATCTTTGGATACAACCATCCTTCTCTCGCCTCACTACTCCCAATGAACATGCAATCTGCATGGCTATACGCGCAAATCTCCTCCACGGAGAAACTTTTTCAGATGAAACTATTCTTGAATTTTTACGTAGCTCGGAACTTAATGATGTGCGAATTATATACACCAAACTTGTAATTCATCAAGTTTCCGAACAAATCCGACATACATTCACTATTCCACATGGAAATCCTCCTCATCGTACAACCTTCCTTCTCAAATTACTCCAACTCCCACATGTCACTGAATTTATCGTCGAGGACAATTCAGTAATCTTGAGTGCTGTGCTTCCTATGATGGAAGCCTCAATAATAGATGACAATTGTTATCTATGTGCTGGTCTTGGAGACGAAATTGCCCAACAAATGGTTAGAGAAAATTCTCAGGAAGATGCAGAAGATACTCTTTTAAATGCTGAATTATCTCTTCCTCATTTTGCAATTCGACGAATTCGAGAAATTCATGAAAGGATTGTTCGAGAAGGTGATAATGAACCCACACTTGTCCTTCCCGAAAATGTTATTCAACACCTTCACTATTTACAACTCGATGCATTCTCTACAGATGGAATTTACAATCAACTCTTCGAAGATACCGCTCTTATGGTTATGCATGATTATGATGAAGAACGACATGCACATCTCCGAGATCTTACTACTATTGGGAGACGAGATGCTTTGGAAATGTGGGTAGAAAGAAGAATGATGGATTTTAGAGAGGATGAATTTGTTCGACGTTCTGGAACTCAGGAAAATCCCATTACTCTTGATGAGACCGAAATGGATCTCTGGGATACTCTTTGGGGAGAAAGAGAAATGGCTCGACATAATCCAATCACTGATATCATTGCACTCCGTACCAACCTACCCCATATCCCTCAGAATTGGATCCAGCGACATCATCATGAACCCATGATTGATGTAGATCATATGCGTGGAGATTCTGAAGTGGAATTCGTATCTGATTCAAACCAAACTCACGTGGAACAAATAGAAGTTGATTCGGATTCATCTGAGGATGAATTCCCTTTCAGGGAAGATTCCGAGGATGAAGCCCCTCATGGAAGAAGCCCTGGTGGCAGCCGATATTTTGGAGCTCGAAACATAGGCCGTAGAGCCAGAGCCGTTCACGAAGCCGGTATGGACTCATTATATTTAAATTCATGTGCTAATAATTTTTCTTAGTGTGTCAACAACGCCTTGAAGCTGAAGGTAGTGTTGCAACGGCGCGGCTGAAAGCCGCGGCTTGAGCCTAGCCGAGCCTTAAAAATAGTAGCCGCTACATGTGATCGGCTAAGTGGCTTGAAATTTTCGGCTAGGCTCACGGCTACGGCGCAAAGCCGCTTGAGCTGGCTTGAGCCGGGTCATGGGAACATTTTATTACACATGACGTGGCCGCACGCCCAGCCTTCATTTGGCAACGAAATCACTGTAACTACTGCTACTTCAGTGTTTTACTCATATATTCTTGCTGAATCCTTTATAAATCAATATGCTGCTCCATAAAAAATATATATATTCTGGTTTTTCTTTATGAAATCATATTGTATATGAAGAAAAAGGGCTGTCACTTACGAGGCCAAAGTTAAAGATGATTACTAGCTCCGACAGTGATAAGATCAACAATATGCCAAATTGTCTAACCCCGATCACCTATGTAGCTTGGGTTGAGTAAGGATGAGTCCTTCCTTTGGTCAGCCTTGTAATCTCTTGAGGCCCCCGATTTTCTCAATGACAACTTCTTTATGATGTGATGTATCATTCATACATCTCCTAAGCCCCCCGATTTCCTCACTGACAACTTCTTTATGATGTGATATATAATCGATATATCTCCTGAATCCCCCGATTTTCTCACTGAGTTCTTCTTTACAACACATATCTCATTCATATATCTCCTGAACCCCCCGATTTTCTCACTGAGTTCTTCTTTAAAACTCATATCTCACTCATATCTCTCCTGAAACCCCCGATTTTCCCACTGAATTCTTCTTTACAACTCACATCTCATTCATATATCTCCTGAACCTCCCGATTTTCTCACTGACAATTTTCTTATGAACTGATATGCCACTCATTTTTACAAAGACAAGCATGTAACGTCAAGGAAATCTCTTGATTCTCTCATGTACTTCATTCATAAATCTCCCAATTTTCTCACTGACCACTTCTTTATGAATTCATTTCTCATTCATATCTACTTCTGTACTCATTTACTCTTTGCAATTTCGCAAACTGGCTTTTCAACCTGGTAGCAGATTTTATTTGTAAAGTTCCACTTTCTTGGGGAGTGCGGAGTGCCTAGATTTATGTGAATTGCATTTGGTTGTAATGACAGTTTAATCTGCTTTACAGCACTCTCAAAATTACTGGATGGCTAATGCTATATTTGAATTACTTATATGAAATCTGAGAAGCTGTTCAAACTGATTCTGAACACTCCAAGACGCAACCCAACCTGTTTGATGAATGTAGTTCAATATATTCTAAGAATATGTTTATTAACTACTCTGCAACCTTCTATCTTGGTGATGTTAGACCTTACTGACGGTGTTATCATAATTTTTTTTTGTTTTCTTATGAATTACAGTATTTTTGAAGCTATAAATTCAGACTTGTTCAACAGTCTTTTAACCCACAACTCAAATCATGAGTCGCAGACAAGGACGCAGCCGCACTCGCACTCAAGACTCTACCCGTGAGCATATTGAGAATGCAGGTAATTATTTTATAGAGTATTTTGGATGTTCTACATTGTTGATAACAATATGGCAGGGCATAGTCGCGGTCATAGTCAAGACAGTTCTGCTGGTGAGCCTACTGAAAATACAGGCAAGTATCTACATAAACTATCTTGACTCTATACTGAAGCAATAGTTTTTTGAATAAATTTTAGTTCCTCAACCACGCCGCCGTGGTAGACCACGAAAAAATCAGCAAGAATTGCCACCTCTCCCTGCTCCTCAAGCTAATTCCAACATCGACACAGATGACATCTTTTTATCCCAGCAAAGAACAACTGCGACCACAGTTACATTCAACCCAATTCATCAGGTCATTGATGATGATAATGATGGTGAATTCGAAGACGTAGATTTTGATGACTCTCCCACTTTGGATGCAGCATTAGCCCTTCCACCAGCTCATGTTTCAGTTGCCACACCCACCAGGTCAAGAAGGCGAAACACTGTCCAGACACCTACTCACCGTACTCCTCAAGTTGTCCATACTCCTACACCTCGAGCTCTTCATACCCCTCATCGTACTCCTCAGTTTGGTCCTCATACACGCCGTCCTGTTTCTGCACGTAGAGTTGGAACTAAAAGAGCTAAAGCCAATGATGTATGGACATTTATTGTCAAGGAGCAGGGTGGTCTGAACAGCTGTTTATTTTGCAAGTATGGAGTTAACAATTTCCGTATATTCTCAAATTTTCTGACTGATAATTCATAAGGACATGTCACGACAATGATCCCAGACATACCATTCAAACCTATGCAAGCTCAACTTCCATCGGCAATATCCGGAGCCATTTTCTTTCCATCCACAAACAAGAATGGTTTCAATCTTGCATTAGACTCAAAATAAATGTTCAAGGCAAGAAGGCTGCACAGGAGTTTGATAAATTTCGGGGGCTTCCTGACCAAGAGGACTCATCTGAGAGACCTGATTTCAGTCAAGTGAAGTTTATTGATGCTTTAGTTGAGTGGGTCGTACATGGTGATCAGGTGTGTATTATTTCCTGTAGCAATATTGCGTCTACTGATTCTCCCTCATTTGGTTTGTAGAGTCTCAATGTTGTTCAAGATGACTATTTTCGTAAATTGCTACTTTTACTACGGGAGGAACTACAAAACAAAGACATCCCTTCACGCACAACAATTCGTGAACGTGTACTTCAGCTATGGAATGAATACATGAATGAACTTGAAATACGGCTTAAGGTGAACCAAATTATATGCATCTAATTTCTGATGTTATAATAATTTTACAGAACTCACTTGGAAGGATTGCCACTACGCAAGACATGTGGACTGATCCAAATATGAGGGGATTCATGGCTGTCACAGCACACTGGATGGAACTGAAGGCCAATACTCAGAACAAGCAAATTTTGTCTCTTGAGTCTGCATTGATTGGATTTATCCATGTTCCTGGGCGCCATACTGGTAAACATCTGGCATTAGCTTTGAAGTTTGTTTTCACTAGATTAAACATCCTCTCTCGAGTAAGTCATAATATCTTGTTTTCAGCTGGCTTATCTATTAATTCATCTCATTTCCAGATAAGTTGTATTACCATGGACAACGCATCAGTCAATGATACAACTGCAGCAGAACTCGAAGAAGAGCTTGATTTAATGGATATAGAGTTTGATTGTGTTAAGAATCGCATCCGGTAAAAGACATTTTGACTTATATTCATTAATTCATTCTAATTAAAGAAACCTTTTTATACAGTTGTTTTCCACATATTGTGAATATCGCATGTCAAGCTGTCAACAGCGCTGCCAACGCCACTACAGCAGCAAATCAGTCCTCCACTGGTCAACAAAGTAATACAGTGTCAGCAGCACTGAGGAATGGTGCTATCAACAGAATACGCTCAGCAATCAGACAGGTTTGTGAAGTATTCATCCCAATAATCTTATCATTGATTCTAAAGTCCTATAGATTCGAATATCATCACTACGACGAAATAGGTTCTCCCAACTTGTTACTGAAACAAATGGGGCTGACCTTCAGCTGTTGCGCGATGTTGACACACGCTGGTCTTCTACTCATATGATGCTAGAGCGTGCATTGCATCTTCGTGAGGTATGAAATTTTGTTTCTTATTATATAACAGATTCAAGAGTATCACTTGTCAATTTTTTGTGCCAAATGAGTATCTGTACACAAATTTTTCTACAATATATGCCAATGAACTTTCTTTATTCTTGGAACTTGGAGTCTGAATGAATCTTATTAATCTCTCTTTTACCTATCTAGGTCATTCAAAGGTTTCTTTTAGACATTAATTTCCAGCTCCAAGATTACAAGTTAAGTGCACTTGAATGGAAAGCCATAGATCAATTGTCACAAGTGCTAGAAGTGAGCTTATGCCAATATGTTTTAACATCAAACTCACTTGTTTTCATTAGGTTCCTCATGCATTTCAACAATTGCTATCAGCTGAGGAGACCCCTACTCTTTGTGATGTTCTGCCTTCTTTTCAAGAAATGATCCGTTTATGGAAGGACATGAAGACCCAGCTTCCAGACATGAGGAGTATTATAGAAGCTGGAATCCAAAAGCTGGAGGAATATCACAATAAGATGGCTGATATACCTGCCTATACATTGGCTATGAGTAAGTGTGCAGTCACTTCTCCAGTATTTTGTCACAACTGAGATTACCAGTTATTCAACCTGAAATGAAGCTAAGCTGGTTCTATCAACATAATTCTGAAAATGTTCAATGGGCCAAAGATCTATTTATTGATGAGGTATACAGATTTTAGATTCATTGGATAATTGGATTCAGTCATACTCATTACATTTTTTTTGTGGATTTTTAAACTAGCTGAAGAATTACCGCCAAAGTTCAAATGATTCTGGGGCTACAAGCACAAGAGGAACCCATATGGAGGATAGAAACCTGCCACCAAATAATCCAAGAACACATATGAATCGAGCACAACAATTATTCAGCCGACAGTTTCGAACTGGAGGAGCACGAGGAGAATCAACTATTGAAACTGAGGTGAATTCATATTTGGCTGATACAGTGGTTGAGCCGAATGCTATTAAATATTGGGAGGTAAGTGAATTCTCGATACTTTTTGACCAGGAAATACATTCAAAAGGTTTGATTATGCAGGAAAATCAACTGCGCTACCCAACAATATTCAAGCTTGCCATGGACATTTTACCTATTCAGGGCTCAGCAGTGCCTTGTGAACGAGCTTTCTCATCTGCAAAAGAAACAATAACTGCGCGTCGGAACCGAATTTCACCTGCTCTCATGGAAGCTCTTCAAATGATGAAATTTATCCTTAAAAAAGGTCAGAAATTGAACTTCACCCATCATATGGACCGTGAGGAGGAGCATAAAGAGCTGGAAACATTAATGTCTGAAGAAACCGCAATTCCAAATAATATTGAAGATTTTATTATAGCAATGACAGCATCGGAGTAGATTATAATATGATATACTGCAATGTAGCTATTGTGAAATTCTCGGAATATTTAATAAATTATCTACTACACATCGCGCTATTTGTTTTAAGACTTGAGGGATAAACTATAGAAAGGGCAGACCTCATTCTTGCTTGCGCTGTTGGTTGCTGCATTTAAAACAACTGAATATGATTGTTAGTCAGCGAACGCAACGAAATGTTGAATCTGTTGCGTTCGCTGACTAAGCAATGCAAACCAAAAGAAAAAGCCGTTGGAGCATTTTTTTCTTCTTAACTACATTAAATATAACTTTTTCGAGCAACAGCACAAAGAGTTCATAAATGTGTGCATCTGATCTCTGCAGTTCTCCATTACCACGCGACATGGGGTTTGCGTCCAGGTGTCAAGTGAGCACGCGGTTTATTCACCGGATCACATGATTTTGACAGGTAACTGACCGGCTCGAGCCTCGGCTCAAGCCCAGCCAGCCGTCAATTTAGCTTTAGCCGTAATTTTGATCCGGCTTGGTGAGCTGTCACAGCCTTAGCCGATCAACAGCCGAGCCAAGCCAAGCCGCGCCGCGCCGTTGCAACACTAGCTGAAGGACAGCAAGAAGGCCAGTAATTATGTTGAACGCTTTGATAGACAATTTTTTGCGCTGTCATGTATTGAAAATAGTACAACAGACGCTGTATTTTTAAATAATAACAATGTATCACCTGCGCCCTGTTGTGGGTTTGTTCACTGTCTATCATGCACTAATTTTCAGAAAAATCGCACATGTAAACCTGAGTCATACTGGATTCTTGATTCTGGATCCTCATGTCATTTGACACCTTTTATTGACGACTTTGTACAATTCAAATGGCTTAAAACCGATAAGCATATGATAACGGCAAATAATGAATTATCTCCAGTTACTGGAGTTGGCACTGTTTTAATTTCACACTTAACGACAGAAGGAATTACACGCAAAATTAAATTATATCCTGTGTATTATCATCCCAAAGGATCACATCGCTTGCTCTCTGCGGGAGCATTAAATCAGAGAAATTTTGGCATCACACTAGAATTACCTATTACCACTGTTTGGAGCAAAGTAGATGGAAAGGTCGTTATGACCTTGCTGCCAATGCATACTGGCGATAATTTATTTTGGCTTCACAGCAAAATAATTTTGCCTAGCTCGCTTAATGGGAAACGAGCCATGTATAGCATGACAATATCTACTTCGAAAACGTATGAAACCTGGCACAATAGACTTGGCCATATATCAAATAATGTATTGCGCAATATATCCAATAATGTCAAAGGTCTAGAATCGAAGATCAAAATTCCATCAGAAATTCCACCATGTCGAGGTTGCCTATTAGGAAAAGCCCGATCAAAACCTTATCTTGATTCCTCATCCAGAGCTACCGAAGTTTTGGGTCTAATTCACATGGATTTAAAAGAAAATTCGGTTTCATCATATCACCGATACTGATATCAATTAGCTATTCTTGATGATAAATCCTCTTATGGCTTATCAATTAAACTTCGACTCAAATCTGACGCCTTTGAAGCCTTTAAAGTCTTTAAAGTCTGGGCTGAAAAGATTACTGGAAAAGAAATTAAAATTGTCAGAATTGACCATGGAGGAGAATTAACATCAAATAAATTCATGAAATACTTCGAGGAATGCGGAATCACTGTACAAATTTCCAGTCCACATGTACATCAACAAAATGGACGTGCTGAACACTTTATTCAAACCATATCTTATAAATCTGAAGCAATACAACATCATGCTGGATGTCCACCTTCTTGGTGGGAGACACAGCAATGTTCGTTTACAATAGAACTTCGATTAAACGTCTAGACTGGAAAACTCCAATAGAAGAATTTCTGCTGAAACATTCTAAACCTGACATATCTTATTTTCGTACTTGGGGTTGTGCTGCATATGTTTTTATTCACGAAGAACGCAGACAAAACAAACTTAGCCCAAAGTCCGAAGTAATGACTTTTATTGGTTACGACCAAGGAACTAAAGGATATTTATTCATGCGCAATGACAATTCAATAATGAAAGCCAATCAGGCTGTATTTGTTGAAAATTGGTTTCCACGATTAAAAAGCTCCAATAACGAGATACCAAATCTTCCTACTATGTCCGATGATCCTAATTCAGGGGGAGCTAACCCACCTGACATACCACACGATACTCAGTCAAATAATAATACTAGTACTAATGGAGATAGCTCGTCATCAGATTCTTCTGATCCACCTTTTGAACCTAAAAATCCAAACAATAATCAAATACCATTTAATTGGTGGGAATTTGGAGAAGATGACAATGATACTTCTTATGTCCCTTCATCATCACATGATGATTCTATATACAGTCCAGATACTTCTTTTGACGATATACCCGAAAACGATCAACCTCTTGATGAGAATGACATGAGAGACCCAGATAGCTCTCAAGAAATTCCATTATGAGATGTTTATGATGATTTACTTTGACAAATAGAAGTTGGGGACCAAAGGAGACACAATTTGCAACAACGACTTGCTGATTCACAGCAAAACTCTCCATTAATACAACCACAAGCTTTAGATAGAGAAGAGACACCTCCGAGACCAGATATATTTTCAAATAGACCACAAGATCAGGATGCTTGGCGTGAACAAAATGAACAACGCCCACGCAGAACTGCAGCACATATTAGGGGTGAAGACCCTTTACAAACTCTACATAGACATGTCAGACAATTTGACGACCGTCATGCTGCTGCGCGTAACCGAGATACTGGTCCTGCAGGTCCTTCTAATCCTCCACAAGCGAAATTAGCTTGGATGACTCCTGAACAGGAAAATCTCGAAAAATTAGTTCGAGAAGGGGGGGAAGAATTTACTGTACCATTTCGAAGTAATGTTCAGTCACACATCACACAGAAGTCTGAACCAGGAATTATAAGGCCAGTGTCACACATCACAATGAACTTTGAACTGTGTGACCTTCCAAGTACTTTTGGTTATAAAAATTCATGTTTACCTTTTTTCTGCCACTCTAGACTTTTTTTTGCCTTCTTAACTGTAGAAAACTCACCCTTTCCAACCAAAAAGTGTATTTGCAGTCTAAAAGTACAGAAAATTTTGTGGATTAATCAGTCAAAATGAACTAAAATTTTGGCTGTCACACACAATTCTGGTGAATGAACCAGTTTGCTGGTGGAGTTCATTGGTCACAGGTCACACCTGATGAACATTACTTCGAAATGGTACAGTATGTCACTCTTGTTTACCAATGCGGTCTCGAACCAATCTTTCAAATCCACTGTGTCTTATGATCCATCCACTTGGAATTCAACGAAGAATCTCAATAAATTACCACCTAAAGATAGAGCAGATTGGATCAAAGCTTGTGAAGATGAAATTAAATCACTTAACGAATGACAAATTTATGAACTGGTTGACTTGCCTGAGGGTCGCAAGATTATTAAAAATCGATGGGTATTTACTACTGAAAGTGACGGTCGAAAGAAGGCTCGACTTGTTGCTAAAGGATTTTCACAAACCGAGGGTATAGACTACGATCAATTATTCTCACCAGTAGTCAAATTCGAAACTATTCGATTACTACTTGCTCTAGCCGCCCAAGAAGATTGGGAAATACAAGCACTTGACGTCAAAACTGCCTTTTTGTATGGCAAACTTGAAAATGAAATTTATATGGAGCAACCTGACGGTTTTGTGGAGGACACGAGCAAAGTATGGAAGTTACGCAAAGCACTTTACAGATTGAAACAAGCATCACGAGAATGGTGGAAAATCTGTGCCGAATCTATGTTTAAACTTGGCTTTTCTCAATGCCGAATTGATGCTGGCGTATATTATATTTTTATCGGTGATGATGTTATCATTGCCATTATATATGTTGACGATGCACTATTCATGGGATCAAATAAGCATCTCGTATTACAAAAGAAGAACGAATTTATGAAGATCTGGGAAACTAGGGATTTAGGCGAAGTTAAAGAGTTTTTGGGAATTATTATTGAAAGAGATCGATCTAGAAGACTCATCTCTATTCATCAACAACCTTACCTCGAAAAGGTTATTACTCGCTTTCAAATGATGGATTGTAAAGTCGCATCGACTCCTTTACCTTCAGGCTATAATCCCCTAAACAATGAAGAAAAACCAAAACCTGAATTACGACAACGTTTCCAATCTGTGATCGGATCTATTCTTTACCTTATGTTAGGCACTCGCCCTGACATTACTTTCGCTGTCATTAAAATGTCTCAGTTCTCGGCAAATCCCACTGAAGACCATTTAAAGAAAGCTCAATACATAATACGTTATCTTCTTGGTACACGTGATTACCGAATTATATACGATGGTTCTTTAGCCAAGGGCTTCGATTGCTTCTCAGATAGCGATTGGGCCACTGATCCTAATGATCGTAAATCCCAAACTGGGATGATTATCAAACTATCGAGTGGACCTATTTTTTGGAATTCACGAAAACAAATTACTGTTGCTTTATCTTCTACTGAAGCCAAGTATATGGCTTTATCTGACACTGGACGACAAGTTCTTTACTACAAGAACTTAATGAACGAAATTGACTATCCTTTAACTCATATGCCTTTGTATTGTGACAATCAAGGCGCCATTTTCATTGCACAAAACCCCTATAATAATAAACGGACAAAACATATCGACACAAAATACCATTTCATTCGAGATGAAGTAGAAAAAGGAAATATACAATTGTCCTATCTCAAAACAGAATTAAACATAGCCGACATGTTTACAAAGAATCTTTTAACGAATAAATTCCTGGAATGTCGAAATAATTTAGGAATGATTTTTAAATAATTACTACGCTGTTCTCAGCGAGGGGGAGTATTGAGAGAACCGCTCTCGACAGCTACATAATTCTACTTACATGATTCATGGTATCTATCCGACTGGTAGATAAGTAGTTAGTATTGTAGAAGTTCATATACGACTTATAATGACTCATACATGACTTCAATGTACTTCTAGACAAAGTCTAGGTTATGACCTTAGTTTAGCTATCCAGTAGCACTTTTACCTCTTATCTTAGTAGCTACATTCGTAGGTTAGTTTATGGCCACTTTAGGTAGCATAAACAGTATAAATACTGCTTGTAAAAGAGGTCAAGTACCTCAGATTCTAGCAATCTAAACTCTGCACTCGCATCGTACTCTGAACCTAACCAGTTCTATCTCTATCTCGTTGTATCCATGTAAGTAAAGCCTTACGCTGTGACCCTACACACTATTTGCTGCTCAACAGTCCATATAAACTAAGACACGACCCGCTTGAATCAGGTCGCCAAAGATCTCGTTCATCATCGTTTGGAAAGTGGCCGGCAAGTTGGTTAGACCAAAAAACATCACCAAAGGTTCGAACAACCCGCGATTTGTTATGAAAGCCGCCTTCCATTTGTCGCCTTCTTTAATGTGAATGTTGTTGTAGCCCCATCGGACATCAAGTTTCATGAAGTACTTTGCTGATCGCAGCTTGAACAAGACGTCGGATATGAGAGGAAGAGGGTATCGATTCTTTATCGTAAGTGCGTTCAGTTTCCTGTAATCCTGTACTGGATGCAATGAACCATCTTTTTTCTTAACAAAGAAGAATGGAGATGCAATTGGCGATTTTGAAGGTCGAATACGACCGGTTTGGAGATGTTCCTCGATGAATTTATCCAGATCCTTCTGTTCGTCAATCGACAATGGATATAGTTTACTCTTGAATGGTTCCGCCCCTGGGATCAACTCAATCGCATGATCCCACTTTCATCGTGGAGGCAAACTGTCCCATTCGCCCTTCTCGAATACTTTTCGATAGCTGGAGAGATACTCCTCGGGTACCAACTCTTCTATAGCTCTTTTCCCTTCGGCAGTCGCGTTTGCTGCAGCTAGTTTCGTCGCAATGGAACCCATCGTGCGAATTTGTTCTTCTGTATCTTCATTGGGTCGCATCTGAGTCATAAAGATGTGATCGCCTTCTTCAATGTCTTCATCATCTTCCTCGGCCCAAATCGCAGCCAGTCTACGTCGTTTGCACTCTGCGGGACATCGGTCGAATATCAATTTGCCTTTTGCCCAGTTGACCGAGGGATTGTGATGCTTCAACCAGTCATAGCCAATGATAACGTCACTATCGCCTGTGTCTGTGACTGCGAATGTTGTAACTTCCGTATGATCGTCAATCGAAAGTCGTAGTTGAACGACGTGAGAAATCCGGCCCGAACAATTCAACGTTCCGTCGGCATTGTAAACTGGAATCAGGCGAGGCAGGGGTTCGCAGTCAATGTGATTGTCCTCTGCGAATTGCCGATTAATATAACAACCTGTTGCACCACTGTCCATTAGTGCATCCGTGACCATGCCTCGGTGGGAATGCAAGGCTTCCAACGTGCAAGGTAGTCGCATACTGTTTCCCTGGATCTTGCGAATCCATTTCCTCGGGGCCGCAAGTTCTTTAATAGCATCAATCACGTCCTGGGGAAAGCTAGTCGCAAGCCTGTACAACAGTTCTTTATCGAGTTCGATAATCCTCTCGGGGTGGATATGGCGCTTTAGCAGTTCCTTTCCCTTTGTGGGTTTATACTGCAAGCACCAGTAGATCCAATACAGTCCTCTTTTGTTCCGGGGCATTGGTAGTTTGGCTTTCCTTTCCTGTTCTCACTACCCCTGGGCCTTTATTTCTTGCACAAAAAAGATAAAGATAAATAATATGTTTGCCATATAAAATCTATTTACTTTCTCAAGCATGAAAAGTATATGTTTGCCACTCAAAATATATTTTCTTTGCCACTTAAGATCCTTTAACTTTCTTGTGCCACTAAAACAAAGGTTTGCCACTCAAGAAAGTTTAACTTTTTCAAAGGACAAAGGAATGGTTTGCCACTCAAGATTGTTTAACTTTCTTGTGGAGAACAAAGGGGTTGTCATGACAACCACAAGAAAGTTAAACAATGTTGAGTGGCAAATCATTCCTTTGTCATTTGAGAAAGTTCAACTTTCTTGAGTGGCAAACCTTTGTTTTAGTGGCACAAGAAAGTTAAAGGATCTTGAGTGGCAAATAAAATATATTTTGAGTGGCAAACATATACTTTTCATGCTCCAGAAAGTAAATAGATCTTATGTGGTAAACATATCATTTATCTTTATCTTTTTTGTGTAAGAAATAAAGGCTCAGGGGCAGTGTCTCTCGCAACCATCTTCTTGCTGTGATTCTTCTTTCTACTGTTGATGTGATTCAAAATCGCAGGCGTTTCTTCTTCAGACTCTTCTGTTGATATGGTTTCGGGGTCACTAAAATCACCTTCATTCGTAAGTACTGAGAATCAATTATTCCTATCCCATGCAGTAGGAGACGTATCCTTCATCCTACGCGGCTTTAAAAACCCTGCTCTCTCAACAACTCTTTGTCTTTGGTAGGCATATCCTCGATCATGTGGCGAATCATATCAACTCTCTTGGCACAGGGTTCTGCACAGAATCGGGACAAATGTCCGGAACCCCCGCAATTGTAGCAAAGCGTATTCTTGCTGACAGGGGCACAAGAAGTGCAATTTCGGTCGATTTCCATCGGTTTGCCTGCTCCGCCATACGTGGTGCCAGTGGGAGTCTGGGTCGTTGCGATTTCACTGCTAGTCGCATTCGACAGCTCTAGCTGCTAGAAAAATATAAACAAGAAGGACAGTTGGCCATAATTTTGCATGTATTAACAAGGCAAACTTGCCTACACAGCTTTTTATATAAAAAATGGGAACCTTCCCTCTTCTAGTCATGTGACAGCTTTTTATATAAAAAAATGGGGAATGTTCCCCTACTAGACATGTGACCTATATAGGGCAGTGGGCAGGCTTGCTTTGGGCGCATTTGGACACATTTGGAATTTCCTTTTTAGGAAACAATGACATAATGACCACAAAAAGCAGATTTTAATTGCCTATTTTGGCAGGCAAGAGAGGGGGTTGTTTGCTGCATAGGATGGCATTTTCCCACACTTCAGATAAGTGATTGTGGGCGCATTTAGGATTTCCTTTTTGGGAAACAATAACATAATGATCACAAAAAAAACAGATTTTATTGCCTATTTTGGCAGGCAATAAGAGGGGGTTGTTTTGTGCATAGGGTGGGATTTTCCCACACTTCAGGTCAGTGGTTGTGGGCGCATTTGGGATTTCCTTTTTAGGAAATAATCACAGAAATAAGCAAATTTAAGCAGATTTCTGCTGTTTATTGTGGCAGGCATTGAAAGAGGCTGTTTGATAAATAGGGGCAGAATTTTCCCACGCTCCTGGAAACCACTGGCAGATGCTGTGTCAAATGGAGACCCTGAATATGATTACCAAATTTGAATAGAGACTGTGGCTGAAGAGAAAAATGCAAAAAAACATTTTTGGAGCCAGCAATGAAAAGTATAAAAATGAGGTAAGGGTGTTTATAGGGGTAAATTGGGTCCAGGAATCCAAATTTTCAAACAGAATTTTCATATTCTTATCGGTTCTTGAGATATTCACTGATGTATGTATAAGCATAAAATATGCAGATACACTCTCAGGAACCAGGCTATCACTTGTTTCAGCTTTGCTACATCTGTAATCATACTGTTTTGATAGTTGTAAAATCACAAAATAGGAAAACTAACATGCTTTAGAACAGCTTGTAACTTGGTTCAGCTAATTATCTTTTCAGATATTGAATATAACTTTGGTAGATTATTTACCTCTTTTCAGACACTGCATATAACAGACTATTCTTATTATACTTTCCCTCTGGGATTTCTTGTATCCAACAGAAGATGTGAAAGTGAATAATTCACATGCATACACACTCTATCTGGTTGGTAAAAGGTGGTCTGTATGTACATATAGTCTCAGAGACATGAGACATTCCATCCATATATGTTTTTCATAAACTTCAGCCAAATGAAAACTAACATGAACCAGTTCCCATATACTCAGCATTTCATAAAAGTTGTATTTCAACAATAATGAACATAGTCATTTGGTCATGGTGTTTTATCAGATATAATGAACAAAATACTGCCAATAGACTATTCTTTTTAACCTGGTAATATACTTTCATATATGCTTTGTATATATGCTGTGGAGTGATATGGAAGCAGTGAAGATATTGAAAATTCCAACAAAAGTAACAGTAGTATATACTCTTTGATCTGATAAAAAGCTGTAGTTTACAGGTGATTTTTAAAGCATGTTAGTTTTCCTATTTTGTGATTTTACAACTATCAAAACAGTATGATTACAGATGTAGCAAAGCTGAAACAAGTGATAGCCTGGTTCCTGAGAGTGTATCTGCATATTTTATGCTTATACATACATCAGTGAATATCTCAAGAACCGATAAGAATATGAAAATTCTGTTTGAAAATTTGGATTCCTGGACCCAATTTACCCCTATAAACACCCTTACCTCATTTTTATACTTTTCATTGCCGGCTCCAAAAATGTTTTTTGCATTTTTCTCTTCAGCCACAGTCTCTATTCAAATTTGGTAATCATATTCAGGGTCTCCATTTGACACAGCATCTGCCAGTGGTTTCCGGGAGCGTGGGAAAATTCTGCCCCTATTTATCAAACAGCCTCTTTCAATGCCTGCCACAATAAACAGCAGAAATCTGCTTAAATTTGCTTATTTCTGTGATTATTTCCTAAAAAGGAAATCCCAAATGCGCCCACAACCACTGACCTGAAGTGTGGGAAAATCCCACCCTATGCACAAAACAACCCCCTCTTATTGCCTGCCAAAATAGGCAATAAAATCTGTTTTTTTTGTGATCATTATGTTATTGTTTCCCAAAAAGGAAATCCTAAATGCGCCCACAATCACTTATCTGAAGTGTGGGAAAATGCCATCCTATGCAGCAAACAACCCCCTCTCTTGCCTGCCAAAATAGGCAATTACAGCGCTTCCTGTATATAATGTCAATTACATTTTTTCAGTCGCGTGATACCTAATATAGTAATAATGCCTCGTGCAAAGTCGGACTGGCATCCTCAGCCCTTTACCACACTATGCCGCCGCGAAAAGCCTCTGCAGCAGTCAGAGAGGTTGATACCATGGCTCGGCAAGCTATAGCTGAAGCGGTTTCCAAGAACCCCAATGGTAAGATGATTGGAAGTCAAGTTTTTTCAAGTCTTGGCCGCTGATCAAGGCATTTTCAGTCGCTAGATTCTTCCACTCTACGCCTGCTACTATTGCAGCCAAGACCAACAAGAGGAAGAAGAAGACTGGAACATCAGCAGCTGAAGAGAGCACGATAACGACAACGACAAATACAGTAATCAACGACTCAGATCCGGAAACTCGCTTGTCAATCGATGAGAGCAGTGATCTTTCTGATCTCGACGATGCCGAGTCCTCAGCACCAAAGCGTACGAGAACTACCTCTGAACCCATTTTATCCCCAGCTACACCTAGTGAAGATGACGCAGAGCCTGAAGCAACAGCATCCAAGATCACCTACTATGTCAACATTCTCAAACCACAAGCTGCACCAGGAAGAGGTCGTCCTCCAAGGAACCCCAAGGAGGAATATGAACAGCGTGCTCTGTTCTCTCTTCCGGAAACTGCCCGTTATTCCGCGCTCCTGGTCGAAATCGCTCGAGTCTTGAAAATATCAGTAAATGCTGTTTTTGCAATTGGGGATCGGATTTCGTGGAGCAAGCAGTCCTCTACATCTGCAAAAATGCTGCTGGGTGGAGATGTTGGCTACCGCGCTTTGGTAAAAGAGGTGACGAAGGCTAGGGCTGGAAGTTTTATGGTCATGCTTTTCATGCCGCCTCCGCAGATTGTTGTTGGAGTGACCGAGCTTATGGATATGACGGTATAGTCTTTACTTCCATCTGATATCTCCTTTTTCACTAATATTTATTGTAGGACAACCGTAATGAGGCTTTCAATACGACCAGTACTTCCATTGCGCAATAACAAGTATGTTCCTCATGTACTGTATATCATTTTTATTTCTTGACACGCTTTGCAGGCCACTTTTGACCAACAAATCAGTGCTGAGATGATAAATCTCGAAAGTCTTTATCCCGTTGGCAACCACCCCTCTTTCCCTGGCAAGCGGATTTTCAAGCATCCAGACACAGGGTTTCTGTATGAATTGAATCATTTGAACATGTCTTCATGGTGCAATCATATCGTATGTTCCCGTCGTATTGTGATTTGACTATGAATAACTTTTATTACCAGATAAAGGGCACAGCAACAGACAAGAAACCGCCATCTGTCGCGCATTTTGACGCTGTAAAGCGAATCAAACACGTTCCACCACCCCCTCCACCTCTGAGTGCCGCTGCCCCACCCTCTGTCACCCCACCCGCTACTGCTACTCCTACGTCAGCCCTTGGCTTTGGTTCCGTTTCCATCACGGATTTGTTAGCCTTGGGAATGTTACAACAAATGATGTCTAATGGACATCCACTCACAAACTCACTGCCTTCTCTTGGACTCGCTATACCTGCTCACCATCCTGCAACATATGGACCACCAACGACCACTCTCGCCCCTTCTGCTGCAGCCAACTCATTACCACCTTCTCCTAACAATGGTCTAAAGGTTGATGTACCGCTCGATGCTTTCTGCAAGCAATACCGTTTAGACGACACGATCAAATCGAAACTTGAAACGCTTGGCTATGTGCCTGGTGACCGAAACCTTTTGAAGCTATCTGAGGATGAATGGCATGGAAAGGCAGGCTTTGCAACTTTGACTTGGGGACGTGTCAAGGACATACACAAACAATTCATGGAAGACACTGTTAGAGGTAAATGGGCCAAATATGCTATCACCAAAGACTCAGACCCGTCCTGAATACATTCTTGTTCGTCATGCCATTCTGTCACTTCTGCTGATTTCGATTACATGTTCCTCCCAAGTTTTCTTAGTACTGTGCACGATAATCATATACCGTCTTATTCTCCATGCTATGACCATAATAGTACACAACAAAACTGTGATTCTACATTACTCTACAACATAGCCTGCATTTTGGAACCAGCTGACTGCCATTTCCTCCGTAATACAACCACATGAGTCAAGTAAAGCTAAAATTGGGTCATCGCTTGCTCGTATCAAGACAGCATGATGACGGAGATAAGCCTTCCCTATGAATATACAAGGGTAAGAGTTACTATGCTTATCACAGTCAATGGCGACTTACAAGTGCTGAACGATTCTTCTATGGGATTCAGGTCTGGTGAATATGGCGGGAGATAAATGATCATGATACCTGAGATGGATTATACAGCTGAATAGATACAGAAGTAGAGAAATAAATACCTTGCTGATTGAGTACATCCCTCAATGACTCAGTGTGGTGAATCCGGCAGTTATCCATCAAAAGTACACTGCTTTCATCAGGATATGCATTCATTTGGGGAACCTAGAGATGTATGAATGAAAAGGCGATGAAAAGGTAATCGATGACACACCACTTCGTCAACAATGAAGCTGAAATACTCCGGAGCATCATAGGATCCCTCGATAACTCGTGTCACAATGTATCCCTTCATGGACATGGCTGCGACCAAAGAATACCGAACACCCCGAACGAACACATCCTCGAAATCCGCACGCTGGCCAACTGGTGCTCTTCCATACCTCCGTGCCGTTGTATGATCATTCTTGCTGGATTCGTCAACTGCTACAAATTCACGACCAGTCCCGGAAAAAAGCAAGGGATTCCGAATAGCAGCATAATGATCAGCTCTTCGTTGATGGTCTCTCTCGGCAGCAATCTTGTGAAGTAGCTTCCTTGTCAAACCGGCTTTCTGTAAAGTAGCTTGCAGTGCTGAAATGGATATCGCAATGTCGTGATGGACTGCAAGGAACCACTGCAGTTCAATGAGGTACGTGTCGTTGTTTTCTGCATAGATTTTGTGACATGCGTCAAGGGCGAGAAGACTGATGATTCGGGGGCGGCCTCGAAGGCCAGAAGGTGGTCGTGTAACCCTTCCGAGTTCATTGAAAATAGCACGCCAACGGTACATGCTGCGGGCTGAAACTATGAGAGCAGAGCATATGTCTGAGAGCTCCCAGCCATGCTCCCACATCCGCAAGGCAGCCTCTTTAAGGTCTGCGCTGATTCGGCGATTGACCATAATTGTCGAACGTTGAGGAGGGGTAGGAATAAGCTTGTCAACAGTTAGAAATGAGCTAAGAAACACCTTGCATCGCAAGGTGAGTATTTATTACTATATTAGGTATCGCGCGACTGAAAAAATGTAATTGACATTATATACAGGAAGCGCTGTAAAATCTGCTTTTTGTGGTCATTATGTCATTGTTTCCTAAAAAGGAAATTCCAAATGTGTCCAAATGCGCCCAAAGCAAGCCTGCCCACTGGCCTACATAGGTCACATGTCTAGTAGGGGAACGTTCCCCATTTTTTTATATAAAAAGCTGTCACATGACTAGAAGAGGGAAGGTTCCCATTTTTTATATAAAAAGCTGTGTAGGCAAGTTTGCCTTGTTAATACATGCAAAATTATGGCAACTTGCCCTCATTAATATAAAATACTAGCCTCTACAGGTGCATTCGATGTGGATGCCGTTGAGGTATAATTGTTGTATGGAGTGCGATAGTTCGGGGTGTTGGTGTGATTCGTGCGATTATTGGTAAGAGGATCGTGCCCTTGGAGAACGTGCATGTTCTGATCGACCAAATCAAACTTAGTCGCAGCGGTCTTCCATCCCGTATAAGTAGCGGGAGTAGTCTCCATACCGTAAATGCGTTAGACAATGTCCAATCGCAATTGTTGCTTGAGTCGCATGATGAGGGCCTTATCATTGAGCCCACTGTCCTCTTTGTATTCTTCAAAGGACAAAAAGAAGTCATTTGCAGTTCGTTTTCCTTGGTAGATCACTTGAATACGTCTTTGAGCGACATCTTCCTGGTTACTGCCTCCGAACGCAGTGCGAATATCCTTCTTCAGATCTGCATAAGTCCCCGGAGTGCCTCCTGCTTCAATACTTCGGGTCCGGTTAGCCGACCATTTGGCTGCGGAACCCTCCGTCATCCATGCAAGGGTCTCGAGGACTTTAGCTTCGTCTGTTTCGAATTTCTTCGCTTTGTTACGGAAGTAGAGGTAAAGTTGACTGAAGAATGAGTCTACATGCTCGGGTTTGCCATTGAATGCCTTTGGTTTGGCGTCGGACTTGGTATTCACGTTTGTCCCAACCAAATTGGTATTAGTGTTAATTTCTGCGACCTTGCTCTGGAGATCGGTAATCGCATGGATAACACCGTGTTGTTCTTGTGTAAGGGTGCCAATCGCTTCCCAAATCCTGAGATTCAGGAGTCTACCCTGTTCTGTGTCGGTGAGCGATTGATACCACTCGGCCGTGCCCGGCACTGGTTGCTGGGGTGGCAGTGGCTGAAGTATAGGTTCGTCCATGTTAGCCATGGGATCGATAGGTGGTTCATCCATCTGGGATTGAGTCTTTAAGGAACTCAAGGGTTCGACCTAAAGGTGCGTAATCGCAAGTAGGGGACTAGTCGTAAGGCTAGTAGTGAGGAGAATTGTCGACGAGTTACTCAAGGGGTACTCTAGTCTAATGTCAAGACCTAGATTCCGCAAGTCGCGAGTAAGTCGTCAACAAGAAAGGTTTGAGAATCGCGAGAATAAGTCTCTGGGTTATTAACCAGACTAGAGTAAGGAATCTACAGTGTACACTACTGTTTATATACTATAAAGTAAGGAGTACGATCGATCTAACTGTCAAAGAGGTGCTTTAGCCATTGGCCACCGCACGATAGGTGATTGCGACCACATAGGACCTGTCGCGATCACGGTAGAACGGGGAATCTAGTAATAAGTGATCACTGATCTGCGAATAGTCGCGAATAGGGGTTTGAGTGACTATTCGCAGTAAGAAATGATTAGAAATAAAGAAAAGGAAATAAGTAAATCGCGATTTGAGGGAGTTCACGACACCATTCTGTTGTTATAATCCTCCTCAAGTGTTGATATACTCTATCTTTTCTTGGTTGTATCTGTTCACCTTTATTAGTTCATTTTCATTTTCAAACACCCCACATAATTCTCACCATGAGAGATTTATCCCGGATCAGATCATCAAGTTCCATTTCTTCAGGATCCAGGACAATGTTCCCCTCCAAGTCTACTAAATAATCGCAAATTTTGAACTCCTATATTCTCTTTACCACCACTTGTAATCCACATTCTTCTTTCAAGATCAGTCCCAGCATGTTGAAAAAAATGCTATTAAAATGTGAGCATTAGGTCTCTACCTCATAAGCGCTATTAAACATACATATGTCTGTAGATACTTGAATCATGATCAGTAAAGAATAAATTAATCAAGGAAACACAAAAATACAAATTTTGCACGTGCCAACTTGCTGTCTTCAATCAAATTTCCCTGAACTGCTTCCTGCCATGTATACACAGCTTCCAAAAAAATCGAAATTTCAAGAAATAAAAATCACAGCAAAATATGAATCAATAAATCCAGATTACCTGCAGAATCTACAATCAAACAGGGGTCACCATTTATTGTAAGGGCCCAAAATTTCTTCATGACAAAAGGGGTCCACCTTGACAAATGTGATTCAGTAGGAAAGTCAAAAAGCAGTGTCTTAATGATACACTTCCCCATATCTATCCAGAAGAGTCATAAAACAATCCCGATCCTCCTTTCTTATGAATCTACGTATGACTACTGGCAGTGAATTGAATCCTCCGTTATGGAGGACTGCAGTATAGTAACCATCCATAGATTGATCAAAAGGCCGTAAGTGCTGTAAATTGCCGATTGCAAAGAACTATAGATAATGTAAGTTTGAGACCAAGGTGAAAAAATATGAAATATACTTCTTCATGTTCTAAAACAAACGGGAACAGATATTAGATGATGTCATTCTATATGAGCTGAAAGACACATACTAGTACCAATATTTTGGAGATTTCCATTAATATTGTTGATCGTCGAATCACGAAAGGAAAGTTGATGGGCACCATGGAAAAAAGAAAAATTCCTTGGGTCCATAGGAGAAAGCAAAGGCAAGTTCAAGAACAAAGAGTGAGAATATTTTTCAAAGACAGCCTTTATAAACAAGAGTAAGGGAGGGGATTCTTGCAATCACTTGGCGGTATGTAATATATAAATGATGGATACATTAGAGACCTTGCACAGAGCCAACGCCTGTCAACCGTCAACCGTTGTGCAGATTTGAATTGAAAAATGACGTCATATCCAGCCGAATCTGCACACTGGTTGCACAACAGTTGGCTCTGCGCAAGGTCTCTAGGCACATGTGGTGAGCTCACATTTAAGAAAAATAAATCACTTACACGAGAACTAAGTATCTCTCTTCGTATCCGCCCTCATGTATTGTGCATTATATATTTAGTTGATAGATCTTCGCAGCAGGAAAATGCCCTTTGAATTGGCTTGAGCTGTAATCAAAAAAGAGAAATAAATCAAATACAGTATTTGAAGTCAGAAGGTGGATATCCGATCAAATTTACTATTTAGTGCATGCTGTGATAGTAAAGTGTCCCCCTCAAAAACTGGAATAATTGGTGGCCTGCGATCATGAAGAATTTTTTAGTGTCATCTCAGTTGTGTCAAAATTGACATTGAAGGATGGCTTGAATCGATTTTTGACAGAAAGGATGTATACATACTTATGGCACCCGCATGTTTTTGGCATCAGTCAGAGCCCCTGAGAATCCCCCAAAAGGTTTGATCCAGAATTTGGCCTTGAAAAATTTTTTTTCCGGACTTTTTTTTGGGTCAATTTCCAAGTTTCTATCCAAACTTTTGAACTGACCTCTGATCAAGAAAGTTTTTATCTGAACTTTGGTGCTGACCTCTCTGTTGCTCCAATTCACAAATAAAACACTCTATTGAGCCCCTAGGATTGATTAAATGTACAAGATGTAATAATATAACTGTCTATATACACTCATTCCTCATCATCATTTACCTTTGAGGTCCAGTCAGAAGCAATAAGCTTCTTTACTGGATTTGCAATCTTCTCCTTTTCATCTGCCAGGTCATCGAAAATTGTGAAAGCCTTACTAGTGGTCATAGAGAAAAGCACAATTGTACTTGTGAGTCACTCGTGGTCAAACTCGCGAGTATGGTCATCCAAAAAACCTGTACTCACATTTGCACAAACTCGTGGGAAAATAAACTCGTCACTTGTGAGTAGAAACTCGCGAGTCCACGAGTTTTTTGTTTTTACGAGTACTCACGAGTTACTTGTGAATAAATTACAGAAAATATATTACAGAAACTATATTACAATTCATTACATGAAATTTAATCATCTTCGTCACTATCATCACTAGTGTCGCTACTACTCCCATCAGACCCATCCCCAGAATCATCACTCAAATCTATAGTTTCAACCAAATTCCGTGCCTTAAGATGACTTTTCGGCCGTTTATGCAGGTCATTGAATGACTTAATAAGCTGAGGCCTGTCGAGGAGCCCATGGTCGTGCCATGATCCAATTTTCATGGCAGCACGAATACTGACATCCTTCAGGTTGTGTCGATGTTTCGTGACCATAAGCCCACCACGAGAAAAGTCTCATTCAACTTGGGTGGAAGTAGCTACATAAATTACTCAATTCTCTGTACAATATGTCAATTGAAAAGATAAACATACCTGGGATTGTAAAGAGATCGATTGCCATGCGGCACAAGGCACCATCATAAGTGCGAAGTGGTGATGCTCTCTGAAGACACCACCACTTCAGGGGGTTGTCGTCAACACCACCATCCATCTCAACAGGACCAGTTAATAACCAATCTTCGAGTGGATCACGAATCTTCTGTATCTTGGGCCGTCTCAGCTCGGCAAATGGATTACCGTCGTTTTTCTATAGCAAAGTTAACGCAAATCATGGAATAAATACATGAAAGACATACATTCTTGTCGTTACCTTTCAAAACTTCAGAGGGAAGCTCAGGCTTGTAGTAAGCCTTCCAGTGGTTAATGAGAGTCTGCTTTGCAGCAGTGACCCACCCGGCTGGCCAGCCAGCTGTCTCAAAGTATGTGGTCTTGTATGAAGGGTGCATCACTTCAAACAAATTAAAAACAATCAAAAAAGACATCTTAACATCACTTACACATAGCGGAACGATAGATGAGTGAATCATCAGTCTTGGCATAGTACTTGTCAAGGACCATCAATCCTTTCTTGGCGGCAATACGAAGGAGATTGTCTTGAAAATCGTTATCGACAACGGCCTCCAATTTCCTGTTGATCATGTCCATGAGTGGTATGACTTCATGGATGAGCGGCCTCTGGTTTCCCTCCATTTCCTTGGTGAACCAAATAAAAGGCTTTCGAAGAATTAGTACCGAACAGACATTGTTGAGATTACGAGTTACCCACATTGAGAATCTTGTGCAAGCCGTCAATGAGATCCCATTCGCTCCTGGTTATGGTTGCAAGATCAGAATGGTGATCACATAAGCGTTGCAAAGCCGGGCGAAGGTGTAGAACCGATTCAAGCATAACAGCATAGGTATTCCACCGAGTCTTGACAATCCTCTTGATGGTCTTGTACTGTATGTCGACCTTTTTACAGTGGGCCTTGAGCTCGGTGCGCAGTGGGGCTGACCAATGGATCTTTTTTGGTTTTTTCTTCTGTATATAATTCCAGGTGCGCTTTGACTCCTCTCCCTGTATATGATTCCGACTGACTGATAACGTTTGATTATCAGACTAATACTGTATCGATAACATGCTACATTGCCTTCTTGCATGCTTCTTTAGACCTGAAACTGCTTTCTGATTCTCTTGTCATTGACTGCGCCAATGAACACTATCATTTCTCGGTTCTAACGTCTTCCCAAGTTTGAATACTCTCGGCGATTTACTATCTTTATTGGGTGCTTGAAAGACTACGGCTAACGCCGGCCATTCAAGTTCATCTTCAGTAACCAATGCTTCCTGTCTGATCTCTCCTGTCCCTGTATTCTAGGTTGTCACCACTCCGACTTCTGATGTTGATACAAATCTTTTCGGCTGCTTGCATTTTACAGCTTGTGTGCGTCTATCTCATCACTGGGAAAGACCTCGGAGTTTCTGATGCATATGGAGAAGATCAGTTTTTATAACCGCTACCATACATCTCATCCAAAAAAATCAGGAGCATAACGGACCAAGGTTAGGGTGATTCCGGTTCAGAGTATTGAACATTTCTCGAGAGGTTTAGGAACATGACAGCTAAAATCGGGACAATTCCGGTTCAGAGTTAGTGCTCTTCGCAATCCCCGGCAGCTCGAGGACTCGTAGTCACATTCAGCATGTATACACGTGTATGGTCAATGAACTCGTCTTATTTTCAAGTTCCGTTCAATGACAAGGCTCGTCGGAATTCAGGTAAAGAAAAATTTGCTCTCCTACCATTCATAGTACCATAGTATGTGCAATCCCTATCTCCGGTAATGGTCATCTGTGGTTAAGCTGGTAGTTCACTGTACGCAGTACTTACCTTCCTGGTTTCTCAAGGTTTGGCGTGCTCCCGGGCCAGCTGTACACTGAAGATATACGTCTCGCCCACTAGCACGCAATTTCGTACGCAAAAGTTCATGTTGGCTTTCCTCACTTGCCCAAAGTCTGTCTATTCACACACGCTGAAAGAATTTTCTCAGTCGTGCCCACTAGATTTATTTGTTACTTGGCTCCTGTAGTTTATTCCGCGTAAAGGTTGGAGCCTCGAGGCATGAAAACATCTCTGGCTTACATGATAGTCTGATCTTCATTTTCCTTATCTTCTCAGACTTTCCCTTATTGTTTAATTTACGTAGTCAAACCTCACGCAAATGGCCTCTAGTTGGGGCAAACTGTTCGATGTAACGGCATGTGTAACCGTAAGTTTCATCTACACATTATGAGTACTACCAGTGAAAAAGGAAAAACTCGGGCAGCAAGGTGATTCTAGAACTTTACAGCCATACTAGTTGATCAAAGAAGAATGTGCTCTCAAATACGTTCATATTAATAGGTGGATATTCGGATGTAGAATGATAGACTAACTGAGTCCAATGGAGAAACCAGTATAACTTGGAAAAGTGGCGCTTACATGACATCAGGTGAGTGTAAACGGGAACAATAAAGGAATCCGGATTACAAAAGTTTTTACATTTTTATTTCCAATCCACAAAAAACCAGCCAAGTAATCGAGATATCGTTTTTTGCGGCCGACCCACAAGACCCTTAACCCCTAAAGGGGTAGTGGGAATTTTGCCCTACTACTTACTTATTCTAATAATAGTCATTGTACCCTCCCACTCATATGTGTATTTGGAACAGCATTTCAAAACTGTTTTTACTCATATATGGATCTGTAATACTATGGTGTAGTAGTGTACAGATGTATATTTATATGGTACTTTACCTTTATTTGTAGTAAAAATTCACTGAAAATCCACGAGTACTTGTGCGAGTTTTTATCTGTTCGTAAGGTCAAACTCGTACTCGTGTGGAAACACTCAGAGGAATTGGTGGCACTCACGAGTACGAGTTTCCCACGAGTTTCCCACGGGTGTACTCACGAGCATTCACGAGTTTTGCCCATTCGTGCTACACTCTAAGTGGTCACTTGCAGTCCTGTGGGAATGTTTGATATGTCGGTGTCAGATAACATACCAAGAAAGCATGAGACAGGATGTGAGCATAACGTTGTAGAGATCCACCCGTATCTAGCAGTTAACAGTGCTGAACCACCCACACCAGCTGATTTCAGCCTGTTCATATATCTGGACAGTGATGTGTGAAAGGGATGTGATATTTGTGGCGGTTGGACACCAGGAATGTGCACTAGTCTTGCTGCCATTTTTTGAGTACATAGTAACCACTGTACTATTACGACCTGATGTTCAGTCAGAGGTCACGCCCCTCTGTTGAACTTTGACTTTTTGAGACCTGTCACAGGTCACAATAGCCTCTGAACTGTGGTGACATGCAAATTTTCGAGCAAATTTTAGTCAAAAAGGGTAAAAAATTAATTTTTTTGGTGCCTGCGGCACATTTCTGTTATTTATAAATGGTTTCAATGGGGTTTGAGTCCAAATATATAACTTTTTGACCTTAGTTCAGGTGTTGTCACACCACTCAAGCAGGTTCTGAACTGGATGAACGGCGAAGTTTTGGTGTCACAGGTCACACTCGCTGAACATCAGGTCGTAATAGTACAGCACTAAGACAGGATCAGCACTTTTTGGTCTTGTGAAAATGGAGATTCAAATTACTTGATAAAGGATCCTATATCCAAACCCCCCAAACTAACTTATGTTGGTTTAACTTGCTTAACATAACTAGCCTTTGTTTGTGTTGTGTGGTTGTATGTGTGTTTTGCACTCATAGCAAGTTTCCCCTGCATTTTATCAAGTCCAGGGAAGACACCAGAGACTGAAAAATAGCAGAGTAAGAAGAGTGAGCACTGAGCATCCATGATAATCTCGACAGGGTGGTTGCAGATATGGAACAACATTACAAGGCTGACTTTAGGAGGACTCGTCCTTACTAACCTTGACTCACGCAGGTGGCTGTGTTGTTGTTGGGACATATCTCCGGATAGACATGATTGCCGCTTTTGCCGCTCAAAGTCAAGTGACCAGTCCAACCACAAACCAGCTACCGGTGGCACCTGACCTCAGAATTGCATGGCTAATTAGGCCTCGTACATGCTGCGTGAAGCGACGGCCCTTTTCCTTCATCAGGAAGGATTGAAAGAGGTGAGTGCACCAAATATGAAAGGCCATGTTTCATGCTTTTAGGTAATCAGTATCACAAGTGGTCCCAGATATTATGAGGTAAAGATTACAAAACACATGACTTTGTACATTTTTATTTGCAAAACCCTAAAAACAAGCCAAAAATTGAAAGAGTTGATTTTTGGTGTGATCAAATGACAAAACCCTCAACCAGTCTTGCCAATGTCCGGTCCGGGCCAGGTCCGGGCAAAATTTTTTGGCCCTTGACCCGGACCTGGAGGTTCAGTCCACCTCTCGGCTGGCCCCTGGCCTTGAACCAGTAGGACCTGGACCTCTTGGGCCGGTCCAGGGTCAGACCAGGTCCGGCCTCGGACCCCAAAAGAGCAGAGGAAAAAATTTTAAGTAAGAAAAAATTGAAACAAGTCAAAAGAAAATCATACATAGTATTATTCTGTCACTATTGACAAGGGGAGAGACTGGAAAAAGGTGAAATTAAGGCATTTTTTGACACCTAGGCCTCACTATTTGTGATGGCCATTGACAATAAAATCTTGTTTGTAAGATTTAATCATCATGTACCCCTCCAAAAAGGAAAATTTTTGTTGCCTACAGCAAAAAAATCTTATGAGGTCACAGGTCCCACAAGAATTTAGTGGTCACAGTTACACTCACTGCCTGAAATGGTACAGTATACCAACATGAGGGCCAGACAGGTCCGAACCAGGTCGGACCTGGTCCACCAAAAATCTCAAAGCCTTGACCCTTGACCCGGCCCTTCAGGTCCGGGTCGGGCATTACACAGCCACTGGACCTGGACCTCAGGGTCGTTCCGGGCTGGGTCGAGGGCCAACGGGGTCCTGGCCCGGACATTGGCAAGACTGCCCTCAACCCCTAAAGGGGTATCAGAAATCTTTAAGTCACTTCAGGTTTCCTGTTGAATTCTTCAATCTCTATGTCCTTTCCCTCTCTCTCTCACTTACTGCACATGTACTAAGTACATAGTTTGTCCAATCTACGATTTCAAACTCCGAACAAAAAATGGAAAGGTATTTCGCGTCTTCATCCAGGCCATCCTTGATGAGGTCATTCCTGTGATAGACGTGGCAGTGTCTATCAACGGCCGTTGGTTTCCCAGTCATGACCGCCACCCTCTTCTTGAAGACAATATTATATTGCCTGTTGAGGACGATGATGCTTTGGTGTCTTGTTTTACACACATGACTGGAGGCTGCTTGAGCAAAAGGGTCATTGAATTCAATTACATCCCCTCGTCCAATGCCCAATTCCAGCTCTACCGTCAGATAAACGAATTCAGAGCCCCTCCATGCGCCCCAAGCCCAATGACTCTTGATTTCATAGTCGACATTAACTCCAATATCTCTGATTTCAACTCACATCACTCAGTTTTTCCATCCGATCTTCCTTGGAGATACGACAACAAAACTGCATACGGGTCTTTCTCAAGGCGTGGTAGACAATGTGATACGCATTGTGTGTTCGTATACCGATTACTCAGACCGGAAATCGCCGTTATAGCACTAGGCCTGCGTACTGAATCAAATTGTCACGTACCCTGGATAGATGTCGACACTGTATGGTCCTATAAGGAGGAAATTTCCATTTCTGACATATGGGAATCTTACCTCCCTTTGGGCTCAAGATACGAGCGCAGACAGGACGGCGTGGCAAGCACTTCACAATGGGAATCTCGACCTTTGACTGTCACTGTCACGGAAAAGAATACGTTGATAGAACCTGGTTTCTATCACGTTGTGATTAAAGACGAGGAGCAACCGCAATCCGACTGGAGACCACGGGGGGATTCAGGGACCAGTTCTGCAGGTGAAGGTCGGGGTGGAACGGGAGTCAACCCGTCGGAGACTGAGGAGATGGATTGGGTCCCAAACTTATCGGACTTGGAAACTAGGAAAAGGAGGAGGTTATAAGTGGGAGCTGTTGATAGAACTGGATGGAGAGACTGGGTGTCTCCAAGAATATGAAATCACATACGCACATTGCTAATATACACAATTATGAGGCCAGAGTTTACTTTATTGTGTGCGGAGGTATTCCTCATGATACGCATAATTCTATCTATAAGAGGCCAGGAAGCTTGACTGACGGATCTAAAGCCCCCAGCCGTACAATTCCATTCCCGAACTGTTTTTGCCGTCTAGGCCTTTTACCATCTTATTCAGTGACTGAACGACTGCCTTCTTCAGTCATTCAGCTCTAGCCTGAACTCCTTTTGATCTCCGAAATTCCTTCAAAATGCGTGGGTAACTGGGTAGATTGTTCGTTCGTACACTATACAAGTCCCACAATCATTGATCACTGACAGACAGTGTACATCGAAAACGCCCAGGATTCCAACTTGCTGTAAATTTGAACGGAAGCATCCTACTGTTGACAGGATCATAACTTGAACATCCACTACCACCGAGTTGGGTCAATCTTCAAAGGTCCTCCTGAACAACGCACCTTTGGTGCATGATCTCCTATGAGAGTACTATACGTTGAGAGCTCAAATAGACTCGATGTATAGCACTTCAAGGTCATCAACGAATTCGAGGGTATCAGGTATGACTCACTATGTAATCACTCTCACTAGTAGACTTTCCACCACTGAGGAAACAAGATTCGATTTGTTAACACGCAGCTTCTCTACTTCTCTCTGTCCCTTTATCCTCTTCTTCCATGGCTTTTTGTCCAGCTTTCGCTCCGGTAGATACGTCCCTCTTAGAGTCGGAGGAACAGGAGCGGCTTGTTCCAATTCAGTCGCTGACGCAACGGGTCCAACACTGATTCTGCCAGGTAAGTCAGCAATATAGTACCTCCGAACTTCACTGTATAGGAGGTTACTCTGTGTTTGAGGAGACCAACTCGGCTTCGACTTCGCTTGGCACGAGATTCGACTTAGATTTAGAAAAAGTTGAATCTAGACCTGGTGTAAAGGGAAGACTCGACTTTAGCTTGTTCGAAATGTTCCGCAATGGTGAAAAGTAAGCATGAGACAAAGCTACGGCCTAGACAATAAACGAGGCATGAAAACTGTCTGTAGAAGATCTGGGGAACTCGAAAGTTACAGGTCGGGCGTAAGGAGAGGTCGAATGGTGTTACGTAATTGAATGGAGGGAGAAACACACCGAGAAGGAAAGGGCACGGGAGATTTGAGTAGAGCAGACGTTGCACCGTCTATGATGTACAGGATGTAATCTATTGCAAGGAGAGACAATCGTTACGAAGCTGTGTGGAAGAAGAGATCGTGTACAAATCTCCAGCATCGTCATTACGGTGGGCAGCACATCAGTAGAGCCATTCTCCGGCCTTCATTTCTGAGCATGTCGAACGCGTGCACTCTTGTCGCAAAATCATATCAGTCACAGAAGATCGGATAAATTTCGGACTAGGCACCTGTAAGCGGTCAAATATCATGACTGCATAGAGAGTTTGAAAGAGGACGGACTGAAGTTATTCGTAAATCCAACCGTGACGTTTCCTTCTCGTCTGCACTCGCACCTTCCGCGTCTGCTGCTTCAGATTAATCCTGTTCTTTCTCGCCATTCTAAATTTCAGAGCCGTGCTCGCTAGCGGACAAGATCATTCCAGAGCTGGGGGTGTGAGCCTCGAAGGAGTGCAAGCGTTGGATCGATCGTTAAGTAAGCATACTTGATTCGGGCCGGCGCTCAGCGCGGCTTAGTCTACAGTAAGGCGATCTATTGGGTCGAAGTTTTCAAATGGAAAGTGCTCCCAACCGAATTGGTGCTTCGAAAGTTTATTTCCTGGAGAACAACATGCTCCGGCTTAGCTTCAACGTTTCGTAACTGCCACTGCCACTTGCCTTTCATGGTTCAATAATACAGCGTACCGCGGAGCGCCTGACTATAATTACCTACTTCTTTAGAACAGTCGTCCGGGACTCAAAGCTGCGTATCTACAGCACTGGTCAGCGATAGATGACAGTATCGATCCCTATACATTCTATAAGTTGACGTTGGGCATTTCAGTCCCACCTGACCATAGAATGCCAAAAACATGCGGGTGCCATAAGTATGTATACATACTCCCTGTCCTTTAATGTTTGATTAGTACATGTGTGATTTATTTCAGATGACAAGCTGAAATTTTTCGTGCTCGCAGACCACCAATTCTTCCGTTTTTTGAGGGAGATATCTTGATATCACAGGATGAACTAGTAGTTTCGACCGGATATCCACCTTATCACTTCAGATATTGTTTTCATTTTATTTGCCTTTTCCGATTATAGCTCAAGGTAGTGCAAAGGATATTTTGCTACTGCAAAAATTTATCAACTATACAATGTGTGATACATGAGGATGGATACTAGGCCTGTGACATAGGTCCTTCTGATTTTCGGAGTTGTCTCAAAGCAAAGCTTTTCTTTGACAGAAGGGGATGCCGATTTGGTCATTTTTTTTGGCTGACACTACATATGATGTCATAGAAAGTCATGCGCCGTCTCTTTTTGGTCTTTTCCATGTTGGGAATGGCTGTGTTTTATATGGAAATCAACCTTTTTTGGAGGAAGCTGCTTTGCCAGAAATGCTGGAATGCTATACAACAAAGGCGTGGTGCGGTATTTCAAGCATGCTGGTACATACTGTGCTTAAATATCAGCTAGGTAAGAAACTTACATTGGTATCAACTGATCCAAGTACTATATGGCATAATTATCGCCTGTAAACGAGCGAGAAACACTGTCTTTCAACGGCACAGCCATTCCAAAAATGGAACAACCCAAAGAGACAGTGCGTGACTTTCTATGACATCATATGTCGTGTCAGCCAAAAAAATGACCAAATCGACAGGTCACTCTGTTGAGGTAAAGCTCCGCTTTCGATCACCTCGGAAAAAACAGAGGGACCAAGTAACAGGTCTAGATGGATACAAAGATAGGTACTTAGTCCTCATGTAAGATTTATTTTTTTAGAGATGAGCTCACCGCATGTGCCAACAATGTGTCCATCATTTATACATTACATGTCGCGAAGTGATTGCAAGAATTCCCTTCCTTACTCTTGTCTACAGACGCTAGCCTTGAGGAATATCCTCGTTCTTTGTCCTTGAACTTGCCCTTGCTTTCTCCCATGGACCCGAGTAATCCGACTTCCTTTTTCTATCGTGCCCAACACCTTGTATTTCGTGGTTCAACAATCAACAATATTGGTGGAGATTTCCACCAAAACATTAGTATGTGTCTTTCAACTCATATAACAAATAATGTGATCACTCAATATTTGTTCAGGTGTTTCAGAACACGAAGAAGTACATTCTTTTCTGGTTCATCTTGATCTCAGACTCACATTATCTATAGTTTTTTACAGTCAGCAATTTACAGCAATTACGGCCCTTTGATCGATCTAGGGAGGGCTATTATACTGCAGTGCTCTATAACAGAGCATTAAATTCACTGCCAGTAGTCATACGTAGATTTAACAGAAAGGAGGATCGGGATCGTTTGATGATTCTTCTGGAGAGATTTGGGTAAGTGTATCACTCAGATACTGTAATTCAGCTTTCTAACTGAATTACAATTTGTCAAGGTGGACCCCTTTTGTCATGAAAAAATTTTGGGCGCTTACAATAAATGGTGATCCATGTTTGGTTGTAGATTCTGCACGTAAGCTGGATTTATTTATTCATCTTTTGCTGTGATTTTCATTGTTATTTTTTTGGAAGCTGTGTATACATGGCAAGAAGCAGTTCAGGGAAATCTGATTGAAGACACCCAAGTGACACGTGCAAAATTTGTATTCTTGGGTTTCCTTGATTAATCTATTCTTTACTAATTATCATTCAAGTATCTACAGACATATGTATGTCTGATAGGACTAAGGAGGTAGAAACCTAATGATCAAATTTTGTAGCAATTTTTTCAGCATGCTTGGACTAATTTACAAAAAAGAAGCTGGATTAGATATGGTGATAAAGAGGATATGGGAGTTCAAACGTTGCAATTATTCAGTATAGAGGGGAGCATTGTCCTGGATCCTGAGAAACTAGAACTTGATAATCAGGTCAGGAATGAATATCAAATGGTGAGAATTTATGTCGGGTTTGAAAATGAAATCGAGCTAATAAAGGTGAACAGATACGTCCCAAAAAAGATATAGTACATCAAGAATTGAGAATGGTTATGTCAGACCAATGGGGTATGTAGGATTGGAAGAAACTGTGACTTTATGTTAACTAAGATGATCTCAAGGAACTGTCTGGGTAGATGAATTGATGAGGAGCACTGTTTATAGAATGGTGAGTTTGGATGTTAAGTCACATGCTGAAGAGAACTGAAAGGCTGAGTTGTCTATTCTTGAATATTAGCAAAATGTAAGAGTCATGTCAGCAACACAGACTCCAAGTGGTCATTAGTACTAATACTCCACCCTATGATTCCTTCAGGTTGTAAGCTGCCCTCTACAATGATTTTTAACATTGTTATCTATGTGGCTAATTGTTGTGCTGTTGTAATGCCTACAGGAGGTGAGAAACATTATCTGCACCCCTGTCACCAACTGAGGATTTGTATGGGCCCTATAGAAAGTGAGTGTCTGCAAGTGGTAGTGTTCCTCTTGCTCCTTCAGATGACGGTTTTATATTGTGATGCTGGGGAGAGATGAGTGTGTCTAAACTATGACATTTTTCTTCCTTTGTTGAGTGCACTATTTCAATTTCTACAGGTTAAGGTTCTTGTCCAGCAACAATGATCATATTCATTTTCTTAATGGCGTATTATAATTAATATGTGCTGATTGACCATCTGACATTGGGATCCTTGCAGAAGGTGGGTTCTGCTATGAGCCACAGTGCTGTTTCCCATTGCTTTGTTGATTCAAGTTGTTGTGATCCCTGCAGATTGTGAGTACCTTCAAGCCAAAGTGCTCTTTTCCTGTTCCTCTGCTCACTGCTGTATGTTGTGATCCCTGCAGGGGGTGAGTCCCTTCAAGCCAAAGTGCTCTTTTCCTGTTCCTCTACTCACTGCTGTGTGTTGTGCTCCCTTCAGCCAGTGAGTCCCTTCAAGCCAAAGTGCTCTTTTCCTGTTTCTTTGCTCACCGCTGTGTGTTGTGATCCCTGTAGTTTGTGAGTTCTTTCAAGCCAAAGTGCTCTTTTCTTGTTTCTCTGCTCACTGCTGTGTGCTGTGATTCCTGAAGAACGTGAGTCCCTTCATGTGAAAGTGATCTTTTCCTGTTCCTCTGCTCATTGCTGTGTGTTTTGATCCCTGCAGGGGGTGAGTCCCTTCAAGATAAAGTGCTTGTTTCCTGGGCCTCTGCTCACTGCTGTGTGCTGTGATATCTGTAGTGGGTGAGTTCCTTCAAGCCAAGTGCTCTTCTCCTGTTGCTCTGCTCACTCCTGTGTGTTACAATTCCTGCAGATGGTGAGTCTCTTCAAGCCAAAGTGCTCTTTTCCTGTTCCTCTGCTCACTGCTGTGTGTTGTGACCCCTGCAGTGGGTGAGTTCCTTCAAGCCAAAGTGCTCTTTTCCTGTTTCTCTGTTCACTGCTGTGTGTTGTGATCCCTGCAGGATGTGAGTCCCTTCAAGCCAACATGCTCTTTTCCTGTTCCTCCACTCACTGCTGTGTGTTTTGATCTCTGCAGTTGGTGAGTCCCTTCAAGCCAAAGTGTTCTTTTCCTGTTCCTCTGCTCACTGCTGTGTATTGTGATCCCTGCAGTCAGTGAGTCCCTTTAAGCCAATATGTTTTTTTCCTGTTCCTTCATTCACTGCTGTGTGTTGTGATCCCTGCAGGTGGTGAGTCCCTTCAAGCCACAGTGCTCTTTTCCTGTTTCTCTGTTCACTGCTGTGTGTTGTGATCCCTGTAGTTTGTGAGTCCCTTCAAGCCAAAGTGCTCTATTCCTGTTGCTCTGCTTACCGCTGTGTGTTGTGATGCCTGCAGAAGGTGAGTCCCTTTAAAGTCAAAGTGCTCTTTTTTCATTCCTCTTCTCACTGCTGTGTGTTGTGGTCCCTGCAGGGGGTGAGTCCCTTTGAGCCAAAGTGCTCTTTTTCCATTCCTCTCCTCACTCCTGTCTTGTGGTCCCTGTAGTTGGTGAGTCCCTTGAGCCAAAGTGCTCTTTTTCCATTCCTCTCCTCACTCCTGTCTTGTGGTCCCTGTAGTTGGTGAGTCCCTTCAAGCCAAAGTGCTCTATTCCTGTTGCTCTGCTTACCGCTGTGTGTTGTGATGCCTGCAGAAGGTGAGTCCCTTTAAAGTCAAAGTGCTCTTTTTTCATTCCTCTTCTCACTGCTGTGTGTTGTGGTCCCTGCAGGGGGTGAGTCCCTTTGAGCCAAAGTGCTCTTTTTCCATTCCTCTCCTCACTCCTGTCTTGTGGTCCCTGTAGTTGGTGAGTCCCTTCAAGCCAAAGTGCTCCATTTCTGTTGCTCCACTCACTGCTGTATGTTGTGATCCCTACACAATGTGCGTCCCTTCATGCCAAAGTGCTCTTTTCCTGTTATCTGCTCACTGCTGTGTATTGTGATCTCTGCAGGATGTGAGTCCCTTCAAGCCAAAGTGCTCTTTTCCTGATCCTTTCCTCACTGCTGTGTGCTGTAATTCCTGCAGCAGGTGAGTCTCTTCATGCCAAAGTGCTCTTTTCCTGTTCTTCTCATTGCTGTGTGTTGTGATCCCTCCAGAATGTAATTTAAAAGTTTCTTTGAAACACTCAGTCTCTCCCTTGATTAACTGTTTGTTTGCTTCCCATTTTGTGTAATCTTTGGCCCTTGTCAGGACAAAAATCTCTATCAAGATGATGAAGATCGATTTGAAGATTTTTCTGACCCTAGTGATGATGATACAGATAATGAAGAACTTGCCACAGGTGACTGTGAAACAGAAAGCAGTGTCTGCTCAGGTGACCTATCCTTCCAAATTGCTCAAAACCTTCTTCTTTTCACTTAATTATTTCTTTCGTGATATTATCAACCATCTGATTTTGCTGAAATCAGATTTTGATATGGATGTAGACTCCCCCATCATTCCACCAAAGCCTGCACATCTTCAGACTGCTGTGCCCTTTTTGCTCACTGAATCTGATGATGCAATGGATGTGGATGATTGAAACTGTGAGTCATTGTCCACCATATCTTCCATTGAAATATGAAATTGATTCTCTTACTTGCCACTCAAGATCTCAGTCTATTCTTTTTTGGATGGTTCCCATTGGATCTTTGTAATTTTCATGCTAGAGAAACTCTTGATTCATGCACTATTACTTGTATCTTGTTTTTGTGCATTATTCATTATTCAAACAACGAGAACAGTCTTGCCAATGTCCGGTCCGGGCCAGGTCTGAGCAAATTTTTTTGGCCCTTGGCCCGGACCCCAAGGTTCGGTCCACCTCTCAGCTGGCCCTTGGCCCTGGACCAGTAGGACCTTGGCCGAGAGGGTCGGCTGTGTCGCTAATCCCTTTGCTTTCAAACTTTGTGTCCGGGTCCGGGTACTATTGTTTAGGATGAGGCTTGCATCTGGTCTGTCCCTTTCGACCATAGTGAGGAAGAGGAGAAAGAAGGAAAGAGGGCAAAAACTCACGACAGATGTGAAGCCCGCCTTAAGACTAGTGCTGGTTGCTATACAACGTTGAAGGCGGCGACTCTTAAAAAGAAGCACACCCATTATGGGGTGATCAAATCAATCCATTACGTGCTAATTACACCTCTGACCGACACGAAAATTTAGAGGGCCGACCAGGTCCGACCAAGTTCGGACCTGGTCCACCAGAAATCTTAAGACCTGACCCTCGAACCGACCCTCGAGGTCCGGGTCAGGCATTACATGGCCACTGGACACGGACCCCAGGGTCGGTCCGGGCCAGGTCAAGGGCCAATGGGGTCCTGGCCCGGACCTTGGCAAGACTGAACGAGAATGATCAGATTTCCTGTAACGGTTCACAAATATATCTCCGTTTTTCTGTGAGAAATTGCAACTCAGTTTTAAGTCACTTGGTCACTTAAGATAGCCTTGTGTTACATATCCCCAAGTTATAAATCCTTAGAGCCATGGATCTGTTGAACGGTGACAGCACTGTAAGACATGTATAAGTACAGTATTTCACCGCTGACCGGTACACCACCACTCACCAGTACACTAGCTATTATCTCTAGATCAGAGCAGTGGGGATGGTGCAAAGTGGCTCCAAAATGTGAGAATGCCTTCTATATCTGATATACAGGCAATGGAAGAGCAGAAGAGAACTGGTCGGCTCTGGGTAGGTAGTTTTGTTGTATTTCTGTATATCTGAGAAATATAATTAGTTGATTTAGTGGCTCAAGTGTATTGTTTTCAGAGTTTATTTGCAATTCAGGCTATTGTACTTGATTGTACAAGCATATTGATACCGAGCCAAACCTAGAAACGAAACGCGCAAGTGTTTTCGCGTTTCCTGCTCAAAATACAGGCCTGATTTACACAAGTCTTTCTTTTTTATCGGAATCTTCTTGTCCTTATCTACAAGGTAAAAAAAGATTTATGACATTTGTGTTCTGTACCATGGAGATATGAGCCAAAACTTTTTATTGTAGGAAATATGATAAAACCAGGAAGCAAAACACTTGACTTTCCTGTTCAACAATGTCTGGGCACAACTTTGACAGTACAGGTGTTTTCAGAGGGCTTTTAACCCCCATCTACACCCCTTGAAGAGGGGGTTTGTCTGAGGTTTTGCATCAGTATGAGCCAAGAAAAAATTGCCAATATGAGGCACTTTCAACAAATTCCCTCCTGAGCTCAGGGTTGCTGCTAATTCTCCATCTCAGCAAATCAAAACATGGTTATAAGTTCAAAATAACATTTTCTATGGATCAATTATGTATAATTTCAAGAGAGAACCAAGGTGTTTTGCTTCCCGGTCAGTTTCGCATCTAGGTTTGGCTCTGTACCCATATTGTGGGTGTCGCTGCATGTGGGCAATGTTGTAAAGCCAGATTCTCCTCCTGACCAGGGTAGTGTCACACTTTTGTGACACAATGTCACATGAAGACGAATTAACACAGGTTGAAAACAACACCGTGCATCGGATTAATGTAACTTAAGACATACTAGGAGGGGGTCACAGACATAGTAGTGTCTATACATTAATTTGTACACTGGTGGTTCACATGCAACATAGTGTTTGGACATGCGTGACAATGTGTATCAGTGACCGCCGCCGCCACTGACCGGTTTTCACTGAAATTGGACCCTCCCAACGAATCACTCCCATATGCATGTAAATCATGATGAAACTCACTGAAAATTTGCACACTGGGGTTTTTCATACCTGGCTTTCTGACGGTATCAATTTTTAAGCTCGAATTCTTCTCTAGCATGTGCTGTACTGACATTCTCATTTGGGTGTACTGGTCAGCGGTGAAAGACTGTAGGTCGAAAATCACCTTCAGAGTGAATCTATATCTGGGTGAAATTTGACTCAAGATGTGACTTTCAATCTGTGCAGGGTGAAAGAAGCCATAGCTTCAGTGTTCTTCCAGATTTGCTCCACAATTTTGAAATTTAACCTATACCCGAATGTTGAAAAATTCAGTAATATATCACCCTGCATTTGGACAAGAGAATAGTTCAAAATCCACTCACAATTTCAATGTAGATTTTCACAGTGTTCAGACCATCAATGATGAGATTTGGACCATGATATAATATTCAGAAAAAGTATATTGTATAGAATGTAGTTGAAGGTATTGAGCTCGCAGGTGGCAAACTATATACTTAGTACATGTACAGTAAGTGAGAGAGAGAAAGGACATAGAGCTTGAGGAACTCGACAGGAAGCTCAAATGTAATCATTGAAGTTGTGAAGTGCCTTAAAGATTATGATCAGATGTGCTATATGTGAGATTAAGAAGAATGATAATGGTCAGGAGGCTTTTAAGGGATAAGATGTACATTACGATCTTTAATGGAAAACTCGGAGAAGGTCAAAACCTTTGTAAAGTAGGTACTGAGCTTGTCGCAGTGTGATTAAAGATTAATAGCTATACATGACCGGGAGCATTTGATCAAATTTTTTATTTTTTTATTTTTATTTTTTTCCCGTTTATTCGTCTTCGTGCATAAGCATATGGTAACGAGTACTTATCTAGCAGCCAATGGTGTCTATGGGTACTCTTTACCATATGCTTATGCACGAAGACAAATAAACACGAAAAAAAATGATCAAATTCATAATAGATACGGTATAAACATATAAGCTTAAGGAGGACCAGAATATACACTGGGATGTATCAGAAGAGTAGTGAGCAGTAAGAAGAAAAGAGCTTCTGGGACTAATTCGTACGTCCGACTTTATTCACTATTCTTCAACACACGGTACCTATGATATGTACAGAATCATCAACCAAGGCGCCGACTCGTCCTTCTTTGGCACGCTCTCTATCGGGAACCCTCCGACCTCATACAATGTCATCCTCGACACCGGTTCCTCTGACCTTTGGATTGCGGGTTCCGGATGTCGGTCTTGTGACGCCAACACGCCAACCTTTTCTTCCTCTTCCTCCACCAAACAAGTCGGTTCTTCGTTCTCCATTACCTACAGTTCCGGTGAAGCCGCTGGTCAACTCATCTCCGACACTGTCTCCATGGCCGGTTTCGCGGTGACCAATCAAGTGTTCGCTGTCTGCAACCAGGTTTCAGACAACTTGCTTTCTTCACCTGTTTCTGGTTTGATGGGGTTAGCGTTCGAGACGATTTCGAGTAGTGGAGCGACACCTTGGTGGCAAAACCTAGCTCAGTCGAACGCTTGGGATGAACCTTTGATGGCTTTCCAGCTGACTAGATTCGGTGCTGACCCCAGTGCTCAATCGGAAGAAATTGGAGGAAGTTTTAATTTGGGATTCACGAACCAGACGCTTTATAAAGGAGATATCGATTTTCAGGCGATACCGGATGGTCAAGAGACGTATTGGATTCAGAGTTTGACCAAATTGTCGGTCAATGGAACTCAGGTCCAGTTGCCTGCTACTTCGGGACCATCGACGTATGCGGCCATTGATACTGGAACGACGTTGATTGGAGGACCGGAGGATGTGATTCAAGGGATTTACGCGCAGGTACCTGGGTCTAGAGCGTTGACGGGTGAGTTCCTTTGTTGGTTGTTATTTCTCCTCTTCTAAACCTCTTCTTTTTCCCCTTCTCTTCACGAATAGGTAACTCAGAAGGCTACTACGCTTTCCCTTGTGACCAGGATGTCCAAGTCTCGATGGGTTACGGCTCCAGCTCGAACATGTGGACAATTTCGCCAGACGATTTCAAAGCGTTTCAGATCTCTCAAACGATGTGCTTCGGAGCGTTTTTCGCTTTGGATTTGGGTGGAGGGAGTGAGAGTGGTGGGAATGGAGGAATGGGAGGTGTGCTGAATTGGATCGTCGGGGATTCGTTTTTGGTGAGTTTTTTTTCTCTCCTTTCTTTTTTTGTTTGCATGCCTTTTTTTCCGTCGGGCGTTTTCTAAATCCTTGCGTCGGTATCCTGTTTTACTCTTGTCCGAGTCGCTCTCCTTGTTCCTTTGGTGTTTTTACTCCTTCCTTCACTCGTTCACCCCGTGGTCAACTCAGGGGAAAGAGTCCTTGTCGCTCCTTCTCTTTCTTTCTATCCTCAATGGATATCCTTCTCACTCCTCCTTCCCTTCCCTATCTCTCTGCGCTTGCCTCGGATAGCTCGAGAGGGAAGAAGAATCTGTGCATTGACGATGAACAATGGAGTGATAACCCATCCTGCACGATACATCATATAACATGATCTTAAGGATCACTTGCTTTTTGATTGGTGGTTGGTTGATGTTCAGGATGCTTCTTGGCTTCGTTCTTCATCTGTTTTGGACGTTTCGCAAAGATAGAGATAAAGATGATACACTTTTTTTCTTTGGTCTTGATTCCGAGTCTGATTTTCCTGGCGAGGGGAAGGTGGAGCGGCTTGATTCCGTTCCTTGTTGTTGTTTTGTTTGTTCTTGGTGTTGAGTTGGGAGACAGATGAAAAAAAGAAGACTAGTCGTCAAGTCCCCTTCCCTTGTCTTTGCCCTCATATAGTTCTGGACAAATGTTTTTGGCCAGTCTCTTTTCGTTTTTTCTTCTTTGGAAAGAAGCCAAGGTGATGGTGTATTGTTGGTTATGACTGGTATTGTGCATGCGATCTATAGAGTGACAGGGCCGTTGGTCCTAGCACTTATGGAGAAGTTGAAGTTTTGGCTCATGAAACACATACCTGGAATGGAGAATTGGTCCTCATTGATAGCTCTTGTCGCTGTTTCTTTGGATTATTTCTCAAGAAGGTGTGTTTAAGTTGTGAACGTAACTTCAAACTTTTTGAGTTGTAGTAGGGAGGGAGGGGAAGGGAAACAAATCCATGTGGCTCATTCGTTGAATTACACGCTGTACGACGAGTGAATGGAATGGTACTTGGTTTTTTTGAGTTTACAGCAAAAAACAAATTGGCAATGAATGCTCTCAAGTTGATTTATGTACAACTCATGGATCCATACGTTCTATGGGCTCTTCAGAACCTCCGATCCCTGATAATGACCGCGGCCTCGTCTCGAGTCGAGGGGGTCACGTCCTCTCTGTAGCTTATTCAGTAGAAAGGTGTCTGTAGTGGCTCGCTTGTATGGTAAAGTAAGTGGCTAACTATACAGTACTCGTGCAGTAAATGGGAAAAAAGGAAGGTCAGAGAGAGAAAATCGAAAGGAAAAATTACTGTGTTGTTGAAGCCATGAAGTTTCTCAAACAACGTTATGATTGAGCATGTTAGCAAGATCAAGGATATCCATTATCGGAGAGAGAAATTAGCTTTTAAGGGGAAATATACGTTAATTATGTAGGATGTAACCTGACATGTAGTAGGTAATGAGCTCATCATGGAAAAATTGCTTGGAGATACATGTAATTGGAGCTAGTGTCGCTTTTGATTTCCAAACGATAAAAAAGCCATCTCATTGTACCCCAACACCATTGGAACTAACATTTTTCCCTCAGATTCCACTAACTTCCGCCTCATTTCCCTTTACCACTTCATCCTCCTCTTCCGCGGCCTCTTGTTCAGCTTTCACTTCCGTAACGGTAGATGCGTCCCTTACAGAGTGGGACGAACGGGAGCGGCTTGTTCGAATTCAGTCGCTGCCGCAACGGGTCCAACACAGATTCTGCCAGGTAAAAGTCAGCTATAGGACGTTCCTCTGAGTTCGAGGACACACGGCTTCGGTTGGAACGGAATTTGACTTAGATTTCAAGAAAGTTGAATCTAAGCCCGGTGTGAAGAGAAGACTCGACTTCAGCTTGTTCGAAATGCTCCACGATGGTGAAAAGTAAATGTGGGACAAAGATACGGCCTGGACAACGGGCGAGGGAGGAAAAGTGTCTGTGGGAGATTTTTGGGGAATTTGAAGGCTATAGGTTGGGGGTGAGGAGAGGTCGAATGGCGTTAGGTAATTGAATGGAGGGAGAAACACATCAAGACGGAGGAGGAGGAGGAGGAATCTATTAACTGGACTTGTCTCAAGATCTGGACGCCGGGTCCGGGAAGCATCCCGATGGCAGCTAAGTACATCATCGTTCCCGGGACCACTCATCCCCTGCACAGACGAGCTTCCCAGCCCTGACTCTGGGGTAGATCTGCCGGAAATGAGTGGCCGCAACGGACACAGGAAAAGCATTATCTACCTGTCACTCTACTTAGTACAAATACAGAAAAAGACTCTATCTAACATCTATACACTGGGGGGACAATGGGGTAACATTATACTTTGAGAACTACAGATACCCTATGATTGTTGGCCCAGTGAAGATGTTCAACAGCAAGTGGATGATACCCATAAATTAGCTTTGTGAATGCTTTATGATGTCTTGGGTTGTGAATATCACCCAAGTATTGCTGCATGCACATTGCTTTGTGTTGGTATTCAGTGCCCTCGTTGTTGGGTTCTTTTCTGTATTGTACTAAGCATGTTTTCTATGACAGAATAGAGTGGGTGCAATTCCAGTCTCCGAAATTAAAGCTGCAATAACTGTATTTTTATTAAACAACCTGATAATACATGGAATAATGGTACACAGTGTGAATTTGTGATAAGGTAGGGCTACTACACATTTGGCTGGTGCCGTCTAACCAAGCTCCGAGCTTGTGTGTTGGTTGAGATAACCGAGCACAGCTGGGCTAAGTAGAGGGGACGAGCGACGTGGTAGGCCACCAACTGTACAATAGCACACGTGAATTTGTGATAAGACAAGTTAACGGGACTACTACACATTCAACTGGTGCCGTCTAACAGAGCTCCGAGCTTGCGTGTTGGTTCAGATGACCGAGCGCAGCTGGGCTAAGTAGAGGGGACTAGCGACGGTGTAGGCCGTGTATTGTACAAAATGCGGATGTGGCTGTGCACAGTACAATAGCACACAGCGCAAATTTGTGATTATACAAGTTGACGAGGCTACTACATGTTCAACTGGTGCCGTCTAACAGAGCTCCGAGCTTGCGTGTTGGTTCAGATGACCGAGCGCAGCTGGGCTAGGTAGAGGGGACGAGTGACGTGTAGGCCGTGAACTGTACAGACACATGAAAATGCGGGTGTATAGTACAAATAACACACAGCGCGAATTTGTGATAATACAAGTTGACGGGGCTACTATGCGTTCAGCTGGTGCCGTCTAACAGAGCTCCGAGCTTGCGTGTTGGTTCAGATGACCGAGCGCAGCTGGGCTAAGTAGAGGGGACGAGTGACGGTGTAGGCCGTGAATTGTACAGTCGCATGAAAACGCAAATGTGGCTGTGCACAACAGGAAGAGCGACTCGTCGTTGTCAATAGCGCCGACAACGCAAATCCAGACTTCAAGACACCAAAGCTAGATTTCAAGCTCCAGGAGGCTATAAGAGTATACAATTTTGAGCAAAGTGTGATGTGACTGTAACGCAGTCACACGCAGCGAAGGGCAAGAGAGCAGCAAGAACAGTCGAGCTCGTCATTGACAACGGCGCCAACGAAGAACTAGGTAACGAGAGGACGCCAAAAGAGAGCCAGCAGTAAGAAATCAACAGAGGGGGGTCCAGTCAGAATATTGGGACTAGAGAGCTGGAATTGAGTTGGATGCGCTAATTTTACTTTGGATGTAGTTTTGAGATGATGGAAGTTATGGAGCGCGGAATTTCGGAAAGGGCACGGGAGAATTGAGTACGGTTGACGTTGCACTGGCTATGATGTAATGGATAGAATCTATTGCAAGGAGAGACAATCTTTGTGAAACGAAGAAGAGATCGTGTACATACCTCTACAGCATCGTCATTACCGTGGGCAACACATCAGTGGAGCCATTCTCCGCCTTCGTTTTCTGGAAACGTCGAACGCGTACATCCTTGTTGCAACATCATGATAGTCACTAATCTCGTCCCCAGATGTCAGGGTGTGGGACAAACAAGAAAATACAAAGGGATAAACAAAGAACAAACAAAAATCCCACACCCTGACCAAGTCTTCTGTTTCACGGCAGGGGCTGGTATACGCTTTCTTCGAGAAAAACTTGTTACAAAACGCTATGCATCTTCTTTGAGTTTTTCAGCTCGGTCAAAAAATGCAATTGAAAATCAGCCTATTGTCCAATGAATGGGACTCATTTTTCAATGCGTTTTTCGAACAGCCTGAAAATGGTATGAAAAACGGCAACATGTTACGATGTCGTGTTTCCCCATGAAGCTGCATACCAACCCCCGCCGTGTGTTTGTTTCATTGTTTGTAGCTTGTATTTTCTTGTTTGTCGTTGCCCTCATGTCTGGGTACGAGACTAGATAGTCACAGAGGATGGGATAAATTTTGCGCTAGGCATCTGTGAGCCCGGTTTAATATCGTGACTGTGTAGAAAGAAAAGAGGACACGGACTGAAGTTATTCAGTTGCACCTTCCGCGCCTTCTGCTCCAGGCTCATCCTGGTCTTTCCCGCCATTCGAAATTTCATAGCCGTTCTCGCTAGCGGACAAAATCGTTCCAGAGCTAGGGTGTGTGAGCCTTGAGCTTGAAGCTTTGAAGCTTGACAGCAAGTTGCAAAACGGTAGGCACTCCACTCAAGCGGGGATCAAAATCCACGTGGTAAATGTATTCGTGGCTAACACGCAGTACGACACCTCCCCTAGGCCGACTCCAAGCTATAGGCAAGGCTAGCTTAGAGTACGACACCCTTACAATGGTTCGTTGGTACTTTCCTCTTAAAGTCAAACAACTCGTTCTTCGTCCGAGCTTCCAGAATGATTATAACCTCATGAATATAAGAGAACTGACTGGAGTGAGTGAGCGCACAAAATATATACAGGAATAGGAGTGGTTGTAAGTGTACCATAGAGGAATGGTTGACCCCGTCTCAGAGGCTGCTGTAAGCATCCTCCCTATCAGTTTCCCAAAGGATTCGGGGCTGACTGTCTGGCAGTTCCCTAGGGGGACCTTTGCTGTGTAACTAACTAACACCGGATATTACTTTCCTAGAGATTACAAATAGGTAATTTTCAAGATCCGCTCGAGTGGAGTAATTCGTGAAACTGCCTATCGTTTTGCAACTTGCTGGAAATGCAAACGTCGTGTTGGATCGATTAAGTAAGCATACGACGATTCGGGCCAGCGCTCAGTCAGACTGAATTAGGATGCTCTGAGGCTGTTGAAGTTTCTGATTAGCTTCAACCCTTCATAATTCCACGGCTACTTGCCTTTCATTATTTACTAATACTGTGTGCCACGGAGGACCTGACTACCTTAGAGCAGTCGTTCGGGACTTAAAAGCATCTACAGCACTAGTTAGTGATGAAGCTTGAAGTTGAAGTGGGCCATCGCTGCGCGTGGCAGATACGAGGCCGGGTTTTTGAATGCTGTTAATGTGGCCCGAATCTTCCGATCTAAATGGGGATGGCACACGAACTCAACACAGCCACCTGCTGCGAGCTCCGAGTCCTTCTCTGGCCTCGTAATAGATGACAGTATCGACCACTAGACATTCTGTTGATGTTGAGCATTTCAGGTGACCATATCGGAATGAAAGAGCCGAAAACATGCGCCGAGTGCCATAAGTATGTATGTTTTTTCTGTCGGAAGTTGATTCGAGCCGTCCTCCGATGTCAGTTTTGAATCTTGATATACATCTGAGAGATTCTTCGTGCTCGCAGGCCACCAGTTCTTCTGATTCTCGAAAAAGATGTTTTGATACCACAGCATGCACGAAATAGCAAACTGGTAGTTTTTACCGGATATCCGCCTTCTGACTTCAAATACTATATCTCCTTTCCGATTATAGCTCGAGGCAATGCAAAGGGTATTTCCCACTGTGAGAATCTATCAGATGAATGTACAACGCGCGATACATGAGGACACATAATAGAACAGGCAAGAAGATGCAATTTATTTTCTCAGAGACGAGCTCAACACGCGTGCAAACAATGTGTCCACCATTTATACATTACACGTCGCTAAGTGATTGCAAGAATCCCCTTCCTTACTCTTCAAGTCTACAGACACTGTCCTTGAAGAATATTTTTGTTCTTTGCCATTGAACTTGCCCTTGCTTTCTCCCATGGACTTGAGGAATCCTTCCTTTTTCTATGGTGCTCATAATGTTATATTTCATGATTCAACGGTCAACAATATCAATGGAAATGTCCACAATATTAGTACTAGTAGGTGTCTTTCAGCCTATGCACAAAATAACATGATCATTCAATATCTGTTCAGTTGTTTCAGAACATGAAGAAGTAAATTCCATGCTTCGCTGTTTCATCTTAATTTCAGACTCACATTATCCATAGTTCTTTGCAGTCAGCAATTTACAGCAATTACGGCCCTTCAATCAATCTATGGATGCCAGTGGCTACTATACTGCAGTGCTCTATAACAGAGCATTAAATTCACTGCCAGTAGTCATACGAAGATTTATCAGAAAGGAGGATCGGGATCGTTTTATGGCTCTTCTGGACAGATATGGGTAAGTGTATCATTCAGACACAGTTATTCAACCTTCTACATAAATTACAATTTGTCAAGGTGGACCCCTTTGGCCATGAAGAAATTTTGGGCCCTTACAATAAATGGTGATCCATGTCTGGTAGTAGATTCTGCAGGTAATCTGGATTTATTTATTCATTCTTGCTGTGATTTTTATGTTTTTAAATTTTGATTTTTTTGGAAGCTGTGTATACATGGCAGGAAGCAGTTCAGGGAAATTTGATTGAAGACAGCCAGTTGACACGTGCAAAATTTGTATTCTTGTGTTTCCTTGATTAATTTATTCTTTACTAATTATCATTCAAGTATCTACAGACATATGTATGTGATAATACTTATGAGGTAGAAACCTAATGCTCACATTTTATAGCAATTTTTTCAGCATGCTGGGACTAATTTTCAAAGAAGAAAATGGATTACAGATGGTGGTAAAGAGAATATGGGAGTTCAAAAGTTGCGATTATTCAGTATGGAGGGGAGCATTGTCCTGGATCCTGAAAAACTAGAACTTGATGATCAGATCAGGGATGAAAATCTGATGGTGAGAATTTATGTGAGGTGTTTGAAAATAAAAATGAGCTAATAAAGGTGAACAGATACAACCAAAAAACGATATGGTACATCAAGAATTGAGAATGGTCATGTCAGAAGAATGGGGTATGTAGGATTGGAAGAAACAGTGACTTTATGTTAACTAAGATAATCTTAAGGAACTGTGTGGTTAGATGGATTGATGAGGAGCACTGTTTATAGAATGGTGAGTGTCAAGTTGGATGCTAAGTCACATGTTGGAGAGAACTGAAAGGCTGAGTTACCTATTCTTGAATATTAGCAAAACGTAAGAGTCATTTCAGCAACACAAGAACTCTAAGTGGTCATTAGTACTCTTACTAATACTCCACTCTATGATCTCTTCAGGTTGTAAGCTACTGTCTACAAAGATTTTTAACCTCGTTATCTATGCGTCTAATGACTGTGTTTTGTAATGCCTACAGCAACTGAGAAACATTATCTGCCTCCTCCCTGTATCACCAACTAAAGATTATTATGGGCCCTATAGAATGTGAGTGTCTGTAAGTTGTAGCATTCCTCTTGCTTCTTCAGATGATGATAATGCCTGGGAGAGGTGAGTGTTTCTAAAGTATGACATTTCTCTTCATTTGTTGAGTGCACTATTTCAACTTTTACAGGTTATGAGTCTTGTCCAGATATAGTAATTTGAGTTTATATTCATTTCCTTGATGGTATATTATAATTGCTACATGCTGATTGACCATGCAACATTGGGGTCCTTGCAGAAGGTAGGTTCTGCTATGGGTCACAGGGCTGTTTCCCATTGCTCCATTGATTGTTGTGATCTCTGCAGGTGGTGGGTCCCTTCAAGCTGAATTGCTCTTTTCCAGCTCATCTGCTCACTGATGTTTGTTGTGATCTCTGCAGTCAGTGAGTCCCTTCAAGTCAAAGTGCTCTTTTACTGTTCTTCTGCTCACTAATGTTTGTTGTGATCCCTGCAGTCAGTGAGTCCCTTCAAGCTAAAGCATTCTTTTCCTGTTCCTCCACTCATTGCTGTGTGGTGTATTTCCTGTAGTTGGTGAGTTCCTTCAAGCCAAAGTACTGTTTTCCTGTTCATCTACTCATTGCTGTGTGGTGTGATCTCTGCAGTGGGTGAGTCCCTTCAAGTGAAATTGCTCTTTTCCTGTTCCTCTGCTCACTGCTGTGTGTTGTGATCCCTGCAGGATGTGAGTACCTTCAAGTCAAATTGCTCTTTCCCTGTTCCTCTACTCATGGCTGTGGGTTGTGATCAATGCAGCAGGTGGGTCTCTCCAAGCCAAAGTGCTCTTTTCCAGTTCCTCTGCTCACTATTGTGTGTTGTGATCTCTGCAGGTGGTAAGTTCCTTCCAGCCTAAAGTGTTCTTTTCCTGTTCCTCTGTTCACTGGTGTGTGTTGTGATCCCTGCAGCTTGTGAGTCTCTTCAAGCCAAAGTACTCTTTTCCTGTTCCTCTGCTTACTGCTGTGTGTTGTGATCCCTGCAGTCAGTGAGTGCCTTCAAGCCAAAGTGCTCTTTTCCTGTTTCGCTGCTCACTGCTTTGTGTTGTGATCCCTGCAGGATGTGAGTCCTTCAAGCCAAAGTGCTGTTCCCCTGTTCCTCTGCTCACTGCTGTGTGTTGTGATCCCTACAGGATGTAAGTCCCTTAAAAGTTAAAACCGAAGTGCTGTTTTTCTGTTCCTCTGCTCACTGCTGTTGTGATCCCTGCAGGATGTGAGTCTGTTCAAGCTGCCATGCTCTGTTCCTGTTCCACTGCTTAGTGCTGTGTGTTGTGATCCCTGCAGTTGGTGAGTCCCTTGAAGCGAAAGTGCTCTATTCCTGGTCCTCTGTTTACAGCTGTGTGTTGTGGTCTCTGCAGAATGTGAGTCCCTTGAAGCCAAAGTGCTATCTTCTTGTTCCTCTGCCTACTTCTGTGTTGTGATCCTTCCAGACAGTGAGTCCCTTTATCAAAGTGCTATTTTCCTGTTTCTTTGCTCACTGTTGTGTGTTGTGATCCTTGCAGTGGGCAAGTCCTTTCAAGCCAAAGTGCTCCTTTCCTGTGCCTCTAATCACTGCTGTGTGGTGTGATCCCTACAGTTGGTGAGTCCCTTCAGATCAAAGCTCCCTTTTCTGGTTCTTCTGCCCACTGCTGTCCATTGTCAAACCTGCAGTTGGTGAGTTCCTTGAAACCAAAGTGCTCTTTTGTGGTTCCTTCACTCACTGCCATGTGTTGTGATCCCTGCAGGATGTGAGTTTCTTCAAGCCAAAGTGCTCTTTTCCTGTTCCTTTGCTCACTACCTGCATTTTGTGGTGCCTCCAGGCAGTGAGTCTCTTCAAGTCAAAGTGCTCTCTTCCTGTCCCTCTGCTCACTGCTTTGTGTTTTGATCCCTGCAGCGTGTGAGTCCTTTCAAGCCAAAGTGCTCTTTGCCTGTTCCTCTGCTCACTGCTGTGTATTGTGATCTCTAAAGGCAGTGAGTCCCTTCAAGCCAAAGTGCTCTATTCCTGGACCTCTGCTCACTGCTGTGTTTTGCAATCCCTACAGTCAGTGAGTTCCTTCGAGACAAAGTGCTCTTTCCCAGTTCCTCTGCTCACTGCTGTGTGGTGTGATCCCTGCAGCGGGTGAGTCTCTTTAAGTCAAAGCGCTCTTTTCCTGTCCCTCTGCTTACTACCGTGTGTTGTGATCCCTGGAGGCGGTGAGTTTCTCAAGCCAAAGTGCTCTATTTCTGGTCCTCTGCTCAATGCTGTGTGTTGTGATCCATGTAGCGGGTCAGTCCTTCCAAACTAAAGTGCTCTCCTCTTGTTCCTCTGCTCACTGCTTTGTGTTGTGAGCCCTGCAGTTGGTGAGTCCCTTTGAGCCAAAGTGCTCTTTTTTTGTTTCTCTGCTTACTGCTGTGTGTTGTAATCCCTGCAGTTGGTGAGTCCCTTTAATCCAAAGTGCCATTTTCCTCTTCTTATCACTGCTGTGTTGTGTTGTGATCCCTACAGGAGGTGAGCCCCTTCAAGCCAAAGTGTCCTTTTCATATTCCTTTGCTCACTCCTGTGTGTTGTGATCCCTGCAGGATGTGAGTCCCTTCAAGTCAAAGTGCTTTTTTCCTGTTTCTCTGCTCACTACTATGTGTTGTGCTCCCTGCAGTCAGTGAGTCTGCTCATGCCACAGTCCTTTTATTTCTGTTCTCTTGCTCACTGCTGTGTGTTGTAATTTGTGCAGCGGGTGAGTCCCTTCAAACCAAGGTGCTCTCTTTCTGTTCCCCTGCTCACTGCTCTGTGCTGTGATCCCTGCAGTTGGTGAGTCTTCAAGCCAAAGTGCTCTTGTCTTGTTCCCCTGTTTACTGCTGTGTGTTGCAATCCCTCCAGAATGCAAGTTAAAAGTTCTTTTGAAATATCCAGTCTCTTCTTCAATTAACTGTTCTCTTGCTTGCCCATTTTTGTAATCCTTCACATTTATCAGACCAAAAATCTATATCCAGATGATGAAAATCAATTTGGAGATCTTTCTGACCATAGCGATGATGATACAGACAATGAAGAAATTGCCACAGGTGACTGTGAAATGGAAAGCATTGTCTGCTCAGGTGACTTATCCTTCCAAACTGTCCAAAATTTTCTACTTTTCACCTAATTATTTCACTTCAGATATGCCTCAAGCATCTGATTTTGCTGAATCAGCTTCTGATATGATGGATGTAGACTCCCCTATCATGCTACCAAAGCCTGAAGATTTGCAGACTGATGCACCCCTTTTGTTCACTGAACCTGCTAATGCAATGCATGTGGACAGTTGAGACTGTGAGTTATTGTCCAACATACTTTCCACTGAAATATAAAATTGATTCTATATTACTTGCTACACAAGATCTCAGCCAATCTATATTCTTTCTAAATAGCTTCCATTGGATCTTTGTAAATTTCCAGATGAACAAACTCTTTATCTCTTATATGCACTATCTTTTTTTCAAACCACATTGAACTCTCTGATTCCTATTATAATCTGCATTATTTGATCTTCAAAAATGAAATGGATTTCTGGTGATTGTCCACTAACCTATTGCCACCCACTGTGAGCCGAGGACCGGGGGATTTTCCCCCCCATAATTACACCTGAATCCGAGAAAAAATTTACCTGGAAAAGAGTGATAAATGACCGGGTTCAGGGAGAAATGACACATTTACCTGAAGGGTAAAACACGGTCTATTTACGGTCGAATTTTACTACATATATGTCCACACATTTTCCGGTTGCATCATGTCTTTTACCCTATACACGGTGAACTTTCACTCCTTTTTAGCCCGGCAAAATTATGTATACATAAAACCATATTTATTCGGTTATTGGAATATCGACATTGAGAAAGATGTACAATTTATGAGTATATATATCTAGTGCACCTGGAGCGCTCGCCAGTACATATCATTGGGATTGTTTGAGACTAGACGCTGGCTAGGTCAGGAAAAGGGACCACAGAAACATTTTAACATATGCGTACCTTGCATCACTATACCAATCTAAAGGATTAGCAAACAGAGAAATCAATATATGTGCCCAAGTGATGAGAGAAATGATATAACAACATACTGATCAAAACTGTAAAGTTCTACACGTACCAGAGACAACAGAAATTAATTAGGACACTGTACAAGGAACGAAGGAGACATACCTTGTATACATATGCCCATCTTCAGCTGGGGCCATGTTAACACCCTGGTCATTCCCTGCACTGTCGACGTCTTCTTGTCGAGTCGACATCATTGAGGATGGGGGCCTTGGTCGAGACTTTCTTTGTAAATTTTGCGTTTGTTCTTGATGAAGAGGTTCATATAGGATGGGGTAATGTCTGGCTGCGGGGAATCATGCCTTTGAGAAGTGACCGGGTTGTCGTGTCCACCTAGGAAAAGATGTAAAATAAAATATATTCATTATGATGAATCTTGCGCCATGCCTTGGCAATGAGCTCGGGAGACTGTTCGTTGAAAGAGACGTTGAAGTCGGCACTTGCATGGAGAGAGAACATTACAAACACTGCGCTGTAGACGGTATACAGCAGATGAGAGTGGAAAGGAAAGAAATGAACGTTGAACTGAACAACATGTGATCAGTAAACAAACATGTCACATGATTACCACTCACAGGTAGAATTTCGATTTGGGTTTTATTCTACCGTCAAACGGGTTTCAATTTCATAACCCGTCCACAGGGAAAAAATTATAGGTCAAAAATCTACCGTGAAAAGGTGGCCGGGGTGCAGGTCCCGGGTCAACGGGGTAGTTTCCCCCGGGGTTGGGTCTACAGTGACCTAAGTACATGTGAGAAGTTCAAACCCAGTTGCAAGTAAGCTAGCCTTCTGTTACATATCCCCAATTTATATATTCTAAGAGCCATGAATGTATTGAGAGGTGACAGCACTGTAAGACCTGTATAGGTCAAAAATCAGTGTCACCTCAAGATTGAACCTTTATCTGCCAGTCAATTCTGATTCTGGAATTCAACATAAGCAGCTGATACCGTAAAACTTTTGTACAAGTAAGGATAATATCTCCTCACGACGTTTGCAAAAGTCGAGGACAACTAGTAGGACCCGGTCCAGCAGCCCGGGATTGCTCACTAATGGCCCGGTGCCAGTCCCGGCAACAGTATATTTACCCTCGGCTATTCATAAACTCTCGCTTGCAATAAAACACAGAATGGGTCACGCAATATATTATACAAGGGTGGGGGGACTTTTACAAAAGTGAGGATAACTACCTACTTATGCAAAAGTCCAGGACAAGATATTACCAGTACGTACATGCAACAATAAATCTACAAAAAAAACGCCCTTGACACGTGAAAGGGAAGGCAGAGACTAGGCAGAGTCGACACGAGGCTTTTTGGCAGGGGGTTCGCCATCAGACTCAGCGAATTTCAACTGATCGATGACCCACACCATGTCATCGAGCAGTAGAGTCCACTGGGACGGGGCCTTGCCGGAGTCCATGTTGTCCGCTCCATGATGTAGCTGCAAAAGCCACTTCATACAAGCCAGGATGGAATAGAGACCATTGATACCTGGGTTACGAATAGTTCCCCAGGTTCCCTCAACTGTCTCTCCCCATTCCACCTCTGCCAGCCCTTCACTCCCAGCCTCCAGCTTTCTCCAATCTGGCATTAACTCGTTCCACCATGTCACAATGCTTTGATGAAAAGAGTCGGCTTTTTCTCCAGCCAAGATGGAGGGGAAAGCTTCCTTCCGGCCCCTGCTGACCCAATGCTGAACTGCTGGTGGTCTCATGGTGTTGTTGAGAGACTTGGTGCTACTCTTGAAGGAGTAAGCAGTCTCCAACTCCACCAAGGCTTCCACAGCCTGCATCCAGTCCTTCCCCTTCACATCTGCCATGAGATAGGCCACCATGTCCTTGGCCCATGTCGGCAAGTCCTCGGCTGCTTTGTCAGCTTCCTGTTGGCGTTTTTTCGAGGAACGCGTGCTTGGGCCAGGAGTCGGAGGTGCTTTCTTTGGACTGGAGGAGGAGGGAGTAGAGGGGACAGGTTGAGCAGCGGCGGGTTCAGGAAGAGGGGTGGTTTGAGGAGGAGGAACCGAATCAGCAGTAGCAGGGCTGACTGCTTCGGATGGAGGTTGAGACTCCGGAACCTCTTCAGGGACTTTGGGGAGAGGAGGTTGACGTGCACGTGGGGGAGGGCATGAGGGGGATGGATTTTTAGAAGTCGAAGGAGAGGGTGCCACGGATTTGGTGGCAGTTTCCTCAACAGCGTCGATACCAGGGCATCTGAAGAATGAGAAAGGTAAGTGATTGACAAAGGTAAGTGATTAACTTTTGTAAAAGTGAAGAACAATATTTGGAGAGGTATAGGACGACTTTTGTAAAAGTCAAGGACGAAATTGTCCTTAACTTTTACAAAAGAATAAGACAAAACTGTCCTTGACTTTTACAAAAGAATAAGACAAAAGACTCACTTTGCCTTGATAGCTTCGATAAGTCGACCTATTTTCCCCTCCAACATGTCTGGATGAGGAATGACTTTGTCCATCACATGACAAAGAGCTCTATAGAGAGCCTCTGTCCCCTTGATTCCCCTCTTGACCAGTCTCTCATTGTACTCGGCTTCGGATTCTGTTGAGCGCTTTTGGGTGACAGTGTCCAGAATGCGATTCCACGTTTCCCATGCCTCTCCTGTCGACATGTCATCTGCCCATGGACCGTCATGGTAGCATGACGTGGTGATCTCGTCGTCGTCCTTGGCTTCGTCGAGGGAATCCGGAAGCTTCATGATCATACCCCGAAGGGTAAGTATGATCGGAGTTGCCTTATCTGGAATAGGAAGGACCTCGTTCGATTGAGCAGTGGGGACAAGGTCAGTGGGAGTGGGGACGGGGTGGGTGGGAACGGGGTCAGGGTCAGTTGAGACAGGGTCGGCGTCCATGGCAGTGTCCTCGTCGTCAACGTACTCGGCGCTCTTGACTGCGCGTGCTGCCCGGCGCGTTGATCTTCTCAGGACCACTTTCTCTTTCCCTTCCTTCTCCTTCTCCTTCTCCTTCTCTTTTCCTTTCCCCTTCCCCTTCTTCTCTTTCTCCTTCTCATTCCCTTCCCCTTCCCCTTGCCAGCAAACAACTCCTTGGCTGCCTTGTCAAGTCCGGCCTTCCTCTGCAAAGCTCGGTTTCGGGCCTTTATCTTCTCCCGCTCAAAATTGTCCTTCCCCATACCTGCAAAGTCACCCATCTTGAAGCGACGATCCCTGAGTGACAACTGGTCTAACTCCCACTCCAAATGTTCCCCAAGGTTTCGGCCTCTTTTCAGCTTTGGAGTCGATGGCAGGGTCTCCGTCAATTCATCTTCTTCGGCCTCTTCTTCGCCTTCTTCCTCCGTTTCTTGAGTCTCGTTGTCACGACCTGACCTAAAAGCAATACACCCCTGCCTAACCTAGGCAACCTGTTGGGGAGTGACAGCGATCGTGCGATGGAACCTGACCCTCTAAGCCTCGAGAGTAGTGCGACTAGTCGATATACGCCTATATCAGACTGCGATTCGTGCGAATAACGATAGCCACGGATACGAGGAACCAGGAACCCTAGTGTTGGCGACTCAGACTGCGAGCCTAGAAGCTAGAAGAATGGAACTAGTATGGAAACCAAGGAGAATCGCAAGATAGACAGCCTTCGGAGCTGAGTCGACAACGAGAGTGGTGCGAATAGGCAAGTCGTCGCCTACCAGGAAAGTAGGATCAATAGAACAAGGTGTCCTATGTCACGACCTGACCTAAAAGCAATACACCCCTGCCTAACCTAGGCAACCTATTGGGGAGTGACAGCGATCGTGCGATGGAACCTGACCCTCTAAGCCTCGAGAGTAGTGCGACTAGTCGATATACGCCTATATCAGACTGCGATTCGTGCGAATAACGATAGCCACGGATACGAGGAACCAGGAACCTAGTGTTGGCGACTCAGACTGCGAGCCTAGAAGCTAGAAGAATGGAACTAGTATGGAAACCAAGGAGAATCGCAAGATAGACAGCCTTCGGAGCTGAGTCGACAACGAGAGTGGTGCGAATAAGCAAGTCGTCGCCTACCAGGAAAGTAGGATCAATAGAACAAGGTGTCCTATGACAACTAAGATTGGATTCTAACTAGTACCAATGGTTATACAAGGTATATATACTATAAAGTAAAGGAGTATACTCCTAGC
>ML179391.1:91347-103002 GCA_004369135.1 Dendrothele bispora CBS 962.96
CTAGTATTGGATCTGAAACAGATCTTCATGCAAATTCAGTACATACTCAGTAATATTCAGCATATACTTGAAGATGTTATGATTGATGAATAGATGGTCAGCCTATCTATGGTACTTAGTACATTCATCTTAATACATCGACAGCTCTCGCCAAGAGAGTTGTCGTGTCTGGGAGTGTTCATGACGTGTTCCTAGTTCACTTATGATCCCTCATAATAGTGACATAAAGGTGTCGCAAAATTTGTACGGAGTTACATTTAAACATTGAAATCACTGTTTTTTACAGCTTTTTAAATCAAAAATGCAATGTTACGAAACTGTCTTAAACGTCCCTGGAACGTGTCTGGGAGTGTCTATGACCCTTTCATAGATCACTCATGATCTTTCATCATAGTGGCATAAAAGTACCGTAAAGTTGTTCCGGAACTACACTTAAAAATTGAAATCACTGTTTGTTACAACCTTTTTGATCCAAATAGAATGTTACGAAATTGTCTTAACAAGTAATACTCTTGAAGACGAGTTCCTAAATTTCCGAATACTCCACTATGAAGGTTATGAGATAGAGACAAACTTGTAGTGTCCCCTCTTGACTAAAAAATCTGTTTAGTACATGGTCAGTCAAAGTAACAGACTCAGACGTAACTAGACAAAATGAGTTGCCGTACCGGTTTTCAACCGTGTTTCCTGTTAGTTTATTATATCTAATACATATACACAAAAATATTCTATGAAACTTTTATCCATACTAATGTCATCCCAGGGACGTTCCAGGGGCGTTCTCCAGGGGCGTTTTGAGGTTGGGGGCGAACTATTATCTCGTGACATGAATATTCCACATCGACGACTAACTATATACTCTGAAAAAAAACCTTTTCTTATGCATGTCATTGTAACTCTAAACTTTCCTGCAAGGGTATCCACAAAGTGTATGTGCATCTGTAACTCACCCTACTAGGTACGTACTGTTTTGTGGAGCCCGCATAACTCACTACTCGTGGTTACTCGTATATTTCGGAAGCACGACCGGCATTGTGTCACAGCTGAGCCTGTACCTCTGCCACCTTCTAACTATCTAGACCAAGAAACTTGATCATCCATTTTTACCTTACGTTTTCGACAACTACTTCATCAGCGTCTCCTCCATCTCCACCCGCTTCATGACCACAAAGTTTAACTATTACACGATATGTAGAGCCTTTACCCATCTTTTCCAACAGGTCCTACCTCACTTTCTTCATTTACCTTCTTTGTCAGTTTTCCATTAGGCCGCGTGATCAGTTTCCCGAAATTTTCACCATCCTTTGCTAAGCTACTGCTTCAATGACCTCTACCATTATCATAGGATTCGCCTCCTGTACACTTTACCTACCCAAATATGTTCCCCGGGCCCCGAACGTTAAGTTTTGATTTGTCAACCTATATTGTGTTTCAACTCAGAAGTTTCCAGATTTCGGGTACTTTATCTTTTGTCCTGGTCTACGTTAGTCCATTACCTCCTTCCTTCTTTCCGCGTTTACATAAGCCTTTGCCTTCTCTGTTTCTTTTCCTTACGCTACCTTTTATACCCTCTCTCTTTACTTTTTGCTGTCTTTCATAGTTGTATGGAGTACATGTATTGCTTGACTACCGGAGAAGCGAGGAAGTTCTTAGTTGTTTGGGGCATTACCGTAAGTGGGTTTGGTTGTTTGGGCGAGTATGCACTTGACTAAGGTAACTGGCACAAAAAACTTATCTCGACTGTCCATTATCTGTCGTCGTAGTCTACGATACTCTCACACTTTTACCGACGTGTTTTCTTCTCTCTGTCTGGACATTTGCCTTTGATTCACTCATACCGTCATGGTGTTCTTCCCTTTTCGCTCTCCGTTTCTCCAACTTTTGTTCGGAAGCATGGTAAAGAACCGTAGACGCCGTGTGGGAGATCCGGGGTCCCGGGTTGACCAAAAAGAGGCCTCATGAGGTATCCATCCTGGTGCTGAAACTGCCACAACCTTGCGCTCAGCACAACTATTTACGTAACGAAGTTGTGCCTAGACGCATTTCTTTACATTCGTTCTCTTGCAGTCGGTAGGTAAGTTTTTTTCTTCGTCTATCTACGCGTGGTTCACAGAGTCACGTTGAAGGTTGATATGGTTTCGAGGTCGTTGTACTCGCGCTTCCTCCTCTAGCTTAATACATTCGAAAACAAGAAAGGAGAAGCTCAGGCTGCAACCAAAAGGCATATAAAAGTTGGACATCCTCGGTCTTAGCTAGGCTTACTAAAACGTTTCCAAAATAGTCACTGAGTAAGCATTTACTATTAACTAATAGGAGTCGGCAGGTTCTATGTGAACTTGCTTCATTTTTGTTTTCGGCTGAACTTCCGACAACTTCGGTTGGATCCTGGTCAGGTTTCAGTCAACTTTTTCAGTCCTGACTTGGACTTCAAGTCAAGTCTCAAGTTTTTTTTAACCAGACTTGGTCAGACTTGGTCTGAAGAATGTTTGATATACCGTAATGAATCGGTTTCAGGAGAGGTGCTGGCTTATAGACCTGTCATATGACAAGTGCGATACATTTGTATTATTCCAGAGGAATATACATGCTTTATGGCAGAGGAACGTAGAGCGACGAAGAATTACTAACGTCTTATTTTGACAAAGCAGCGTAAAACTGTAGGGCTCGAACCACTTTGGTCCCGCGCCACCAACCACAAAGTGGACCTTAGTGAATACTATGTCAAAACACAGCTAGGTGGAGGGGAAGAGGGAGTGCAAAATAGTTTACGAGAATAGACTCAGTTGGTCACTGTCAAAGGTTAGAGATGAGAGCCTTGCCGGTGGTTCCTCCACCAAACGCGAAGCAGAGAGATGAGAAAATATTCAGAGAAGTCACAACGATCTCATTTCTATACGTCCCATTAGAATTTACCAGCATTCATATGTTCAGACATTAGTTACAATGAAATCAAAGCCCTCAAACGCGGTAAGCAGTTTCATTGATTAAGTATAGGACTACCTAAGTATTATTGGTATCTAGGAGAGGGAGGTAGGTCCAGACAGTTTTTGGACAAGTTTTAGTTGTCTAATCAGATTTAGACGTTCGTTGCTACTTGATGGCATTTCTGATCGTAATAGTAATTGGAAGTTCGAACAGTGCAGCGTCTTTTTGTAGAGGCTCGTTAACCTCTAGCAATCGGAGAGGTTCCTTACTTACTCGAACAGCCACTTCGAGGTGTCGAGCCAAGTCACTAAGGAGCCGAAGTAGTTCGAACAGTGCAGCGTCTTTTTGTAGAGGCTCGCTAACCTCTAGTAATCGGAGAGGTTCCTTACTTACTCGAACAGCCACTTCGAGGTGTCGAGCCAAGTCACTTTAGTTTAGCTATCCAGTAGCACTTTTACCTCTTATCTTAGTAGCTACATTCGTAAGTTAGTTTATGGCCACTTTAGGTAACATAAACAGTATAAATACTGCTTGTTTAGAGGTCAAGTACCTCAGATTCTAGCAATCTAAACTCTGCACTTGCATCGACTCTGAACCTAACCAGTTCTATCTCTATCTCCCTGTACTCATGTAAGTAAAGACTTATGCTGTGACCCTACGCACTATTTGCTGCTCAACAGGTTATGGGCCCTGAGGCAATCGAGTATGGACAACTCTCCATGAGCTGTTACAGCCCATGTTGGTTCATCAGCCCTTTGCCATCGGGACTCATCTTGCATGAGGTACCAGTGGTCGATGTGGTCCTTTGATCGATGTTGAGAAGTATTTGCTGGGTGTCAGGTATATTTTACATTTACTCTACTGTTTGGGACACCAACACAAAAATATACGTGGTCCACACTTACCCTTTCACACATCGAGAGTGATTCAGTGAGTACCTAGTAGGATTCTACTTGAATTCTATTTGCACGCTTGGGAATCTCAGGTCACCTGGATTCGTATCGCACCCACCAACACTCTCGTAGTCATTCAGATGAGGTGTGGGCGTTTAACAAGCCGCGGTTTCACTCTCTGGCACCTTAGTAAAAATAGAAAGAAGTAATATTCGAATAGCCATTTAAACACCTTAAGAGTTCACGCCCAAATCTTGTTGTGGCGAGCTTCGTTGGTTCAAAGATGCAGTCCCTGGAGGAACTCCTGCTTGGCGGGACTATCCTGAGAAGGGGTACTGAAGTAACGCTTGGACGTCTTGTAATAACATTCTTGTTGCATCTGGAATACCAATTGACATGGCAGCTGCATCGAAGGCTTTTACATGGTGTTTAATTTAACTTTTAACTTTTTACTATACTTAATTTCCGAACTAGTGTAATTTATATACGCTAGGTCATGGGGGGTTGTGGACCTGACTAGCACTTCTCAACTTAATCGATCAATACACCCTGATGATAATACACATGTGTAATTCCTTATGGAAGACTTGTTCCTGGTCTATGATCTGGAACTCCGAATCTCTTGATCGTTGAGATTACTCTGATCTAATTCCTTATACATTCATTAGCAAACATGTCTTCCAATGGAAACTCTTTTGCCAACTTCAAAAACCTTAACGCCAACAACTGGACTCTTTGGTCCAACAATATGAAGCATTACCTTCGTATCCAAAACTGTTGGTTTGCCATTGAAAAAGAAAGGTCCGAATACGCTGTACGTCCTCTTCCTAGGAACATACCACCAGTCCTTGCTGCAGACCGCACTACCTCTCCTGCTTCTACTTTGCAATCTTCTGACAAGCAAATGAAGGATTATGAGGATAAACTTAAAGATTGGGAAGAAGCGAACCAGAAAGCTATTGGTATCATTGGAATGAAAATTCCGACCAACCTTAGCCATCTTCAGAAAGATACTGCAAAAGATTTTTGGGAAACTCTTCAAACCCAATATGGAAAAGTTGGCACTGCAGCTCTTGTTACCAAACTCTTGGATTTGTTCCGTATGACTTTTAAACCCGGACAAAATCCAGCTGTCACTGTCGACTCTTTCAAAAATAAATACATTGAGATTTCCACTCTCAACAACAAGATCCAGATTCCAAAGTTTGTTCTTTGTGCCTAACTCCTTCACAGAATTGGTCAAGGCTGGGATAATTTTATCTCCAACATTATGACCAACGAGTACACACCTGACAAAACTACAGGTGTAGATGAACACTGGACTCTTGATCATCTTCGCACTCTTCTTTCTGAAGAATATAATAGTCGTCTCTCCTGCGCTTCTCATAACAATACTTCTGCCAATGTTGCCCGATTTTCTGGAATCCAGACTGGTGGAACCACTCAAAGTTTTAGTTCCCAGAGAGCTAAAAACACTCGTCGTGGAGCTAAACATGCTAATTCCGCTCCAGCTACTTCTGGAAATCCCAATCAGAACAAAAATACTTTGCCTACTTCTGCCACTTCTTCTTCCACTTCTAATCAGAATACTGGAAATTTCCGAGGAAAATCTCCTGGAAATTACCGAGGTTGTGGACATGGCCGTGGTGGAAATATAGTTACCAATTTGGCAATTATGGAGGAATTAGAGGAAGACACCGATGTTGATATGGATTTTGTTGTTAACCTTGCAACTATGGACAGAAATGTCAATATGGAGGATGCAGACGCTAAAGACAACAAAGAATCTTCGGAAGAAGAAGGGGAACAGTCTTTGAATTCCATTCTTCAACAATCAACTATGATGATTCTTCCGGATGATCCTCGTCGTCATTATCAAGCCAGTCCTCTATTTGTCCCTCCTCTTTTCAGTGTTCCTCCTTCCGTAGCATCTGACATCATTCCTCCAAATGAACTTACCATGCCTCTGGCTCACCGAGATTCCGGAACTTTCACTCCACCTTCAACAGTAACCTCGTCAGGAAGTTCAGAAATTGTTTTCTGTCCTATTCCTGCACGAAGACCAACTCTTCCATCTTTACCTTCAGTAATTTCACAGATTCAGTCATCTCCTACAGAAGATGTACATATTCAACATTCATCTGACACTGCTCCACCTACTTATTTTCCTGAACCACCTCCAGTTCGTTCTTCACCTGACACTGAGATTGGAGAAATTAATCAAAGTCTTCCTTCTCTCACACATGCTCCTTCTATTTCCTCCGAAGAACCACCTGCTTCTCAGCATACCGAAGAACCAACTACCAATCAAGTTCCATCTGAAACTGGTGTTGGAGAAGAAGTTTGGGAACGTCCAATTTCTCCACCTCTTCATTTACCTTCTAATTTGCAAATCTCTCGAGGATCTCCTGATGAATTGCGAGCTTTGTCTATTCGCTCCCAACGAGCACTCAATTCCACGCGCTATGTGCACACAGTCATTTGGGACAATTCAAATGTCCTTTCACAATTTTTATCCTCTCGACTTCGCTTCCATTATTGTTCTTATGGACATATGATTCGATATGGTGCTCCTTCTCAATGTCACCAAGGACATAAAATTGTTCTAATCACTAATCACTATCATACTGAAGCAGAACGTCGAATTCTTCACCTTTATTATCACAATCCTGTCAATGCCTGTTCTGTTCCTGCTCTTCATTCCTATGAACATATACTCGCAACCTGCCGATGGTATGCAGTCAGAACTTTTGGAGAAGCTTGTTTCTTGTATGACACAACTCGTGCTGAATGGGATGATGATAGAAATTATGAATATAGTTGAGCTATTACCGATTTTGCTAATGCTATGCCAGGAAATGCGGCACATCCTGATGGATCTCTCCAAATGCAAATAAATCGAGTAATGCTGTCTATCATGCAAATCACTGATCGTCTCACAGATTATAATCGAGATCTTGAACCTGGACAAGTTGAAGACACATGAAACTTTGATTTACGAGCTACCCCTGATTACAATACCAATTCTGACTTCGATGAATATCCTGAAAATTCTGATCAGGAAATCGGAGGAAGTCGCCGTCATCGTCGTTTTCCTAGACATGGTGTTCACTCTTCTATGCTTAATAGATTTGTTTCACAAAGACCACCCGCAGCACGACTTCCTGGTTATAGAGAAAGTCTTGATGATGAAGTAGTTGAAACTTCTCCCAGGATGCAAAGTGCCTTTACTGCGGCACCAGTTTTCTTCACAGAACATTATGCATTTGAAAATCGTGATACTTTCCCTTTCTAGGTTATGGACGCACATTTTGATTTAGAATCTCTTGACCCCTTGCTGTTTTTTGGATACAACCATCTTTCTCTCGCCTCACTACTCCCAATGAACATGCAATCTGCATGGCTATCCGCACAAACCTTCTCCACGGAGAAACCTTTTCAAATGAAACTATTCTTGAATTTTTATGTAGTTCAGAGCTCAATGATGTGCGAATTATATATACCAAACTCATATTTCATCAAGTTTCTGAACAAATCGGACACACATTCACTATTCCACATGGGAATCGACCTTATCGTACAACTTTCCTTCTCAAATTCCTCCAATTCCCACATGTCGCTGAATTTATTGTCGAGGATAATTCAGTAATTTTGAATGCTGTACTTCCTATGATGGAAGCCTCAATAATAGATAACAGTTGTTATCTACGTGCTGGTCTTGGAGACGAAATTTCTCAACAAATGATCAGAGAGAATTCTCAGGAAGAGGCCGAATATACTCTTAAAAATGCCGAAGAACCCCTTCCTCATTTTGCAATGCGACGAATTCGAGAAATATATGAAAGGATTGTTTGAGAAGGTGACAACAAACCCAAGCTTGTACTTCCTGGAAATGTTATTTACCGCCTACGTTATTTACAACTTGACGCATGCTCTGCAGATGGAATTTACAATCAACTCTTTGAAGACACCGCTCTCGTGGTTATGCATGATTATGATGAACAACGACATGCACATCTCTGAGATCTTACTACTATTGGGAGATGAGATGCTTTGGAAATGTGGGTAGAAAGAAGAATGATGGATTTCAGAGAAGATGAATTTGTCCGACGCTCTGGAACTCAGGAAAATCCTTTTGCTCTTGATGGGACTGAGATGGATCTTTGGGATGAAAGAGAAATGGCTCGACATAATCCAATCACTGATATCCTTGCACTCTGCACCAACTTAGCCCACATCCCTCAGAATTTTATCAGCAACATCGTCATCAACCCCTAGTTGAAGTAGATCACATGCGGGATGTCGACCTGGAAGATTCTGATGTGGAATTTGTATCTGATTCAAACCAAACTCACATGGAACAAATAGAAGTTGATTCGGATTCATCCGAGGATGAATTTCTTTTCAGGGAAGATTCCAAAGATGAAGCCCCTCATGGAAGAAGCCCTGGTGGCAGCCGATACTTTGGAGCTCAAAACATAGGCCGTAGAGCCAGAGCCATTCATGAAGCTGGCATGGACTCATTATATTTTAATTCATGTGCTAATAATTTTTCTCAGTGCGTCAACAACGCCTTGAAGCTGAAGGACAGCAAGAAGGCCAGTAATTATGTTGAACGCTTTGATAGACAATTTTTTGCGCTGTCATGTATTGAAAATAGTACAACAGACGCTGTATTTTTAAATAATAACAATGTATCACCTGCGCCCTGTCATGGGCTTGTTCACTGTCTATCATGCACTAAATTTCAGAAAAACCGCACATGTAAACCTGAGTCATACTGGATTCTTGATTCTGGATCCTCATGTCATTTGACACCTTTTATTGACGACTTTGTACAATTCAAATGGCTAAAAACCGATAAAAATATAATAACGGCAAATAATGAATTATCTCCAGTTACTGGTGTTGGCACTGTTTTAATTTCACACTTAATGACAGAAGGAATTACGCGCAAAATTAAATTATATCCTGTGTATTATCATCCCAAAGGATCACATCGCTTGCTCTCTGCGGGAGCATTAAATCAGAGAAATTTTGGCATTACACTAGATTTACCTATTACCACTGTTTGGAGCAAAGTAGATGGAAAAGTCGTTATGACCTTGCTGCCAATGCATACTGGTGACAATTTATTTTGGCTTCACAGCAAAATAATTTTGCCTAGCTCGCTAAATGGGAAACGAGCCATGTATAGCATGACAATATCTACTTCAAAAACGTTTGAAACCTGGCACAATAGACTAGGCCATATATCAAATAATGTATTGCACAACATATCCAATAATGTTAAAGGTCTAGAATCGAAAATTAAAATTCCATCAGAAATTCCATCAGAAATTCCACCTTGTCAAGGCTGCCTTTTAGGAAAAGCCCGATCCAAACCTTATCTTGATTCCTCATCCAGAGCTACTGAAGTTTTGGGTCTAATTCACATGGATTTAAAAGAGAACTCAGTTTCATCATATCACCGATACCAATATCAATTAGCTATTCTTGATGATAAATCTTCTTATGGTTTATCAATTAAACTTTGACTCAAATCTGACACCTTTGAAGCCTTTAAACTTTTTAAAGTCTGGGCTGAAAAGATTACAGGAAAAGAAATTAAAATTGTCAGAATTGACCGTGGAGGAGAATTAACATCAAATAAATTCATGAAATACTTTGAGGAATGTGGAATCACTGTACAAATATCCAGTCCACACGTAAATCAACAAAATGGACGTGCTGAACGCTTTATTGAAGCAATACGACACCACCACGCGGGATGTCCACCTTCTTGGTGGGAATTCTCTTCAGATACAGCAATGTTTGTTTACAATAGAACCTCAATTAAACGTCTAGACTGGAAAACTCCAATAGAGGAATTTCTACCGAAACATTCTAAACCTGACATATCTTATTTTCTTACTTGGGGTTGTGCTGCATATGTTTTCATTCACGAAGAACGCAGACAAAACAAACTTAGCCCAAAGTCTGAAATAATGACTTTTATTGGTTACAACCAAGGAACTAAAGGATGTTTATTTATGTGCAATGACAACTCAATAATGAAAGCCAATCAGGCTGTATTTGTTGAAAATTGGTTTCCACGATTGAAAAGCTCCAATAACGAGATACCAAATCTTCATACTACGTCCGATGATCCTATTTCAGGGGGAGCTAACCCACCTGACATACCACACGATACTCAACCAGACAATAATACTAGTACTAATGGAGATAGCTCATCATCAGACTCTTCTGATCCACCTTTTCAACCCAAAAACTCAAACAATAACCAAATACCATTTAATTGGTGGGAATTTGGAGAAGATGACGATGATACCTCTTTTGTCCCTTCATCATCACATGATGACTCTACATACAGTCCAGATACTTCTTTTGACAATACACCCGAGAACAATCAACCTCTTGATGAGAATGACATGAGAGACCCAAATAGCTCTCAAGAAATTCCATTACGAGATGTTTAGGACAATTTACTTCGACAAATAGAAGTTGGGGACCAAAAGAGACATGAATTACAACAACGACTTGCTGATTCTCAGCAAAACTCTCCATTAATACAACCACAAGCTTTAGATAGAGAAGAGACACCTCCGAGACCAGATATATTTTCAAATAGACAACAAGATCAGGATGCTTGGTGTGAACAAAATGAGCAACGCCCACGCAGAACTGCAGCATGTATTAGGGGTGAAGACCTTTACAAACTTTACATAGACATGTCAGAGAATTTGGTGATTGTCATGCTGCTGCACGTAACCAGGATACTGGTTCTGCTGGTCCTTCTAATCCTCCACAAGCAAAATTAGCTTGGATGACTCCGGAACAAGAGAATCTTGAAAACTTAGTTCGAGAAGGGGGAGAAGAATTTATGGCACTTTTGTTTACCTATGCAGTCTCGAACCAATCTTTCAAATCCACTGTGTTTTATGATCCATCTACTTGGAATTCGACAAAGATCTCAATAAATTACCACCTAAAGACAGAGTAGATTGGATCAAAGCTTGTAAAGACAAAATTCAATCACGTAATGAACGACAAATTTACAAACTGGTTGACTTGCCTAAGGGTCACAAGATTATTAAAAATTGATGGGTATTCACTACTAAAAGTGACGGTCAAAAAAAGGCTCAACTTGTTGCTAAAGGATTTTCACAAACCGAGGGTATAGACTAGGATCAATTATTTTCACCAGTAGTCAAATTCGAAACTATTCGATTACTACTTGCTCTAGCTGCCCAAGAAGATTGGGAAATACAAGCACTTGACGTCAAAACTGCCTTTTTGTATGGCAAACTCGAAACTGAAATTTTTATGAAGCAACCTGATAGTTTTGTGGAGGACACGAGGAAAGTATGGAAGTTACACAAAGCACTTTACGGATTGAAACAAGCATCACGTGAATGGTGAAAAATCTGTGCCGAATCTATGTTTAAACTTGGCTTTACTCAATGCCGAACTGATGCTGGCGTATATTATATTTTTATCAGTGATGATGTTATATATGTTTACGATGCACTATTCATGGGATCAAACAAACGCCTTGTATTACAAAAGAAGAACGAATTTATGAAGATCTGGGAAACTAGGGATTTAGGCAAAGTTAAAGAGTTTTTAGGAATTATTATTGAAAGAGATCGGTCTAGAAGACTCATCTCTATTCATCAGCAACCTTACCTCGAAAAGGTTATTACTCGTTTCCAAATGATGGACTGTAAAGTTGCATCGACTTGTAACAGACTGACCCCAAGTCATGTTAACCGTTGTGCCAAAAGGCCGGCAATGCTAACTTCAGTTAGCATTGTGGGATCTACTATATATAGCT
>ML179392.1:0-25515 GCA_004369135.1 Dendrothele bispora CBS 962.96
TGCATTTTCTTCTTTTTTTTCTCACTAAGGCTGATTAAGCTCAGAACTACTGGCAGCATCTCAAAATAATATCAACTGTTGAACAGCAGATTATATCAGAACTAGGCAACTAATGCGACAGTTCTATAGCAGCAGTAAGCTCAACAGATGAGCAACAGCAGTGGTGAGAGACGAGTCAAGCAACAGATGCGAGGATAAGATTCTCTACAGTACTGGGTACAAGACAGAGAGTACTTATACTACTGAGTCCAATATAATACGAGATAGGAAACATACAGCAATGACGAGGCAGTGATATCAGTATGACTTACATAGTGGTGTAGATAGATGTGGCAACTGTGGCTACGTGTATACAGCACAGTGATAAATATAGAGCTGTAGTAGAACAGCACAAGTGAGTCGATATGGCAAGTGGAGACGGTGACAATTAATGCAAGAGTCCTGTGTAAGTAGTGATAGGTAAATATATCCAATACTCCCCCTCAAACCTTGGCGAGTCCAAGTGATGAAGCAAAGTGTTTGGCTTTAACAGAGGGTAGAGCCTTTGTGAAAATATCAGCAGTCATGTCCTCGGTAGGACAGTAGGTGAGCGAGATTTTACTCTCCTCGATAGCGTAGCGAATAAAATGATAGCGTATGTTGATGTGTTTGGTGCGTGCATGAAAATGGTCGTCTTTGGCGAGTGCGATGGCGGATTGATTGTCGGAATAAACTAGTACGGGATCAGCCATTTTACCAAATATTTCAGATAAGAAGTTTCGAATCCAAATAGCTTCCTTTGCAGCATGAGTAAGTGCGATGTACTCAGCTTCTGTAGTCGATAAGGAAATTGTCTCCTGACGTTTCGATGACCATGAAATAGCTCCTCCGTTTAACATAAAGACGTATCCTGAGATAGCATGTCGGTCTTCATTAGACATTCCGTCAGCATCGGAGTAACCAATGAGTTCCACATTCTCATTTCCAAAAGTTAAACATAGATCCCTCGTTCCCTTCAGATAGGCGTAGACACGCTTGAGAGCGTTCCAATGAGTGAGTCCTGGGTTCTGGGAGAATCGTGCGAGTTGAGAAACAGCGAAAGTAATGTCAGGACGTGTAGCAATGGATAGGTACTGTAAAGCTCCGAGAGCTTCGCAATAGGGCTTGTTCCGCATTATAGCCATTTCTTCAGTCGTGGTAGGACATTGCGATTTTGAGAGTTTAACATGAGGGTCGATAGGGATAGAGAGTGGTTTGGTGTCCGTGAAACCATAACGAGATAAGATCGAGTCGATGTAGGAACGTTGTGACATAAACAAAGTTTTGGCGGCAGGGTTTCGACGAATTTCGATTCCTAACATCCAGTGTAGTTCACCTGAATCTACAACTTCAACAATATCCTTGATCTTCTTCTTCAATTTCTCCATGTCTCCAATGTTCTTCGTAAGTAGAGTCATGTCGTCGACGTGAATAAAAATGATGACAAGAGGTTCCTTCCGATAGAATACAGCGTGGTCGAATTCAGATCTGGTGAGTCCGACTTGTTTCATGATTTCGCAAAATCTGAGATACCAACGTCTACCAGCTTGCTTTAAACCATAAAGCGCAAGTTTCAACTGTAAAACCTGACCTGATTTGACTCCTTTAACTTCGACTCCGGTGGGTGGTTTCATGTATATCGTTTCATTAGAGTTGAGTTTACCATACAGGTAGGCGGATTTGATGTCCATTTGGTGAATGATCATGTCATGCTGGGACGCGATACTAAGGATGGATCGAATAGAAGGAAGTTTGGCAACGGATGCGAATGTTTCATCTGGAAAGTAGTCGACTTCGGGAATTTGATTGTAACCTCGGATAACTAGACGTGCACGATAGCCTGTGATTTTTCCATGTTCGTCTTTCTTGGTCCTGTAGACCCATTTGCACGTGAGGATGTTGGCGTCATCTGGTGGATCAACTGGGAAATAAGTTCCTCGAGCTTCCAATCTAGAGATTTCTTCTTTCATAGCTTCTTCCCACTTCAGCCAATCTGGACTTCGTTTCGCTTCGGCAACAGAGAGTGGGTCGAAGGCTTCAATTTCGGATGTGACGGCAACGAGACTAGCGGTTAGATACTTGGCTACTTTAGCCTGAGCTTTTCCTTCCATGATATCGGCGATTTTCCTACTAGGTTTTCGGGATCGCTTGCCAGTTATGACTTCAGCGTCGATAGGCTCGGTAATTTCTTCGGGAACGGGAATAAGCGGCGGATCCGACTCGGTGATAGACTTGTCAAGATCTAAATCGAGATTTTCCTCCCCCTCAACGGGTTGGATCAGCTGGTTAGAGTAGGTGATATTCCTCTCCACTGTAATAGACTTCCTGTCTGGCCAATAGATCCGATATCCATTCGAGTCAGGGTCCTTCCCAATCCATCGCCCTTGGATAGCCTGTTCACCGAGCTTGTCAGGTGAAACAGTTCGTTTGACGTAGACAATTTGTCCAAAAGGGTGTAGATCCGATACATCGGGGGCGACGGTAAAACGTTTCTGGTATGGCGTCATCATGCCAATAGCCTTGTGGGGTGTCCTATTCCAAATATAAACAGCATATTCCATAGCTGCTCCCCATAGCCATTTGGGTAAACCGGAAGAAATGAGCATAGCTCGAACTGCATTGAGCAAGGTACGGTGGGAACGTTCCGCAACTCCATTGTGCTCAGGGGTGTCGTGAACAGTAAGCTTTCGTTCAGTACCTTTACGCTCCAAAAATTGAGTAAAGTCATCACTGAGGAATTCTCCCCCTCGATCTGAGTGTAAAACTTTTACGAGAATACCATATTGGGTTTCGATATTCGTTTGGAAAATGACGTATTTCGGGAAAGATTCGTCCTTGGTGTGCATGAGGGGTTCCTCGATCCAATAGGTGGCATCATCGAGTAACGTGAGAGCGTAGGAGCAATGGTTAATTGTACGAGTAGAAGCAGGTCCCCATACATCGGTATGGATGAGATCACCAAATTTCTCGGCACGTGGAGATTGTCGTACTTTAAGGATGGGATGACGTGCGGCCTTGGCGCGCATGCAGATGGTGTCATGAATTTCCCCTGTCTTTGTCTCCTTTGTCTCGGAGTCCCTATCACTTTCCATAGTTACTTTTACTTTTTCATCATTTTCCATCATCACCTTCCATTACTCATATCATCGCTTCCCTTCTATATTACCATCAGCTTCTCCCTTGATTGATTGATTCTTCCTTGTTTCCATTCTCTGATGGCTATCTCCATGGACATTGTATCTATTCATTACTTATCATTTATACCGATGGTCATTGTAGACACTTCCCCAGTCTGATCTCTTGTCTCTATACTGCACGAGTGTCCTGCACTATGTTGAGCTAGTCATCTTACTCACTTCCTCTCTTTTCTTGCCTTGGTTCTTGGTTGTATAGGCTGGTCCCCAGTTAAGTCATTGTCAATATATTGTCATTGTCCCTTGTCCCTGTGTATATGTGTGACTTGAGTGGTTTGGTGTGTTGGGCACTTGTGTCCTTGACACTAGATCAGACTCTTTTACACTCACCTCACACATTTTCAACTCTCCTGTGATATCTATTGACCAGCTCATTTCGACTTCTGGACAGACCTATTCTTCACCACCCTGTCATTCTTTACCCCTGGCCCTGGTTCCCTAGTCCCTTGCCCCTCGACTTCACCCTATCCTAATTCTGGTCTCCAACATCAGTATATGACGACTTGATGCACCAGTACTGCCCTAGAGGTGCTCTATGTTTTGCAGGAAGCAGCATATCACCTACCCTTGTCTCTTTGAGTTCCAGTTAACATAGGAGTGGCGTCATGTGCGAGGTACAACCTGAATCAAATAGGATAGACGTGTTACCGGTGGTTGCACTAAGTGCGGATTCTGCGAGATCCGAACAGTCGATTTCCGGGATGTCCGAAAAATCTTCATCGATGACGATAGCTGACCATCCAGCTTTGTCTGATTCCTCCTCGATGTAGGCATTGGATTCCTCCTTCTTCTCTTTTCCTTTCGAAGAATGTCATTCTTCTTTCCATTTCCATTCCCTTTCTGTTTGTTGGCGGAGTTCGCCTGAGAGGATTTTTGTGGCGATGGGCAGGATTTACTGATGTGACCTTTCCCTCTGCAATTGTAGCATTCAAATCCTTTCTGTCCTCGGTCTCCTCCTTTTCCTTTATTGCCTTCCACGTCCTCTTCCTCTCCATCCACCATCAGCAAACACGCAAACACCAGATCTGGATTCCACCATCCTTGTTGAGACCATGTCCAGAGTTTATCACTTGCCACCCACTGGGTGGAGGTCAGGTCTTCTGTAAAAGGCTTGGCCATACAACACCATTCTGGTAAGATTTGAACATTCTGGGTGATTCCAGGCCATGCCAGGTAAATCATGGTTGAATTTCTCCCAATCTGGGAGATCATGGTAAGATTAAAGCCAACCTGGTCATCATGGCCCAGTCTTTTCATGCCTGAGAAAAGACACTTTTTTGGGCCTCATGTTTTCCAGTCTCACTGGCTTACAGATTCAATCAAAAGTCAATCTGATTGCAAGCTACTAAAGAGGAACATACATAGTTAGTCTAGCAATGAAGGAATAGATTCTAGCAGAATAGGCAATGGGGGGAAAGGCAGGAAAGGAGACACATGAGAATGGGGATGGGAAGAGGGGGGAAATCAATGAAATGAGATGATGTGGAAAATAACAGGGGAATGAACTACAGAGTATAAGGTCAGCCAGAGAAAATCAGGAGGGGAAGGACACACACCTAACACCAGGAGCTATGATGATCCAACAGTGGACACAAAAGGAAGGGGAACCAGAAGATAATGTTTGAGAGGCAACAGAACCACAAAGCATGAGCCAAGTAGAAAGACAACAGGGGAAGGGCACACACCTAACAGCAACAGTTATATGACCCAACAATGAGAGGATGACAGAGAAGATGGTATGTAGAGGTCAAGAGAGACCCAATAAGCCTCCTATGAGACACATGGGCCTACAGAAGATGAAGAGTGAGGGAGGACTCAAGAGGGATGATGATAGTTAAGAAGAAAGAGAAAGCGAAGAAAGCTCCGACGACTTTTTCAACATCACGTGACATGTGGCTAAGAATTCCCACACTCCGAAGTTCAGCCACATTTATTAGGACTGGTTTTCATCAGCCAAATGGGGTGGCTCTAGGATGATTCTGGTTTCAATTTCAAAGCAGAATGTGGGAACAGTCATCCCATGTTATTTGCATAAGGGATTGAAGAAGTACCAGCTGTGTACAAGGGCAGCAGGGGGACATCTGTTAGGATTGTCTCTCATCAGTCAAATGGGGCTTCTGGAATCATTCTGGATTCAAATCTAACTTAGCAAGGTATAGAAAAAGTTATCCCAGGTCAGTTACACAAGTGATTGGAGGGATACTAACTATATGCAGGGGCACCAGGAAGACATCTGTTAGGATTGTCTCTCACCAGCCCAATGGATGGTGTCTGGGGTGATTCTGGCTTCAATTTCAAGAGATAAAATGAGAAATGCTATCCCATGTCATCTGTGTAAGTGGGTGGAAAGATAACTACTGTATGTAGGGGCACCAGGACTGTCTCTCATCAGTCTAATGAAGGGTCTCTGGGGTGATTTTAGCTTCAATTTGAAATGCAGTATGGGGTTATCCTGTGTCATTTGGACAAGTGTTTGGAGATACCTGCTGTACTCAAGGGCATCAGGAGGACCTTATTTAGAACCCATTGAAAGCCCTCTAAATACTGTACCATTTCGAAGTAATGTTCAGTCACAGTCACAGGCCAAAAAATCCGAGGCCGGTTTTATTTTTTTCTCGAGTTTTCAGATTTTTTTTGGGTTTATTTTTGACAAATTTTACCAAATCAATGAACATTACTTCGAAATGGTACAGTAATTTCAGGTGGCAGTTTGAGCTTGGTGTCTAGCATGAGTCCAAGTCTTCAGCAAGTACTTGTGAGTCTATCCATGAGAAAACCTGCAGGTTTGTGGATCTGCAGGTCAAATACTGTTATGATTTTCTCTCTTCAAATACCATGATAACCTACTCTACTTTCTTTTTCTCCAAATTACTTTCATGCCTTCTGTCCTCTGCTCTATTCCATGTGTTTCCCTTGTTTTGGATCACAGACAAGGATGACTCACTAATTCCATATGTCTTCCACTAGATGGAGTAAAACCATGAATGAGTCATTCATGTCTACTTGGTTTTACTCCATCAACTTGATTGTCCATAGAATGTATGTTCCATTTCACTTACATGTGTTTTCCTTCTGACTTACATTCACCTTCCTTATAGACAATATTCTTTACAGTAGTATGCAGTACACAAGGACACTATGTATTAAGCAGATACAAGTGGAGCTTACTAGCACCTCAGCTCTTGACCTTTCAAATTCATATCTTTACTTTACTTTGAGGACTCCTCAAGTCTCACTTCTAAGCTGTCTCAAACCTTGTTGATGACAAACACTCTTTGACTTACTCAGAACATTACAAGGCCAAATGAAATGAGGACTCGTTATTACTAAACTCGAGTTGCGCAAGTGGCTGTGCCAATACCTCATGTCAACTCCATATGGAAATTTCTCTGTATGGACCGTATTGCCGCTTCTCCAGCATTGCGCAGTGTCCTCCCTCCGAAAGATTGTTAACCCCCAATTCTATTGCATCAGTGTACTATTCAGACAAGAGATCTCTCTCCTACTTACCATTGCAGTTGCAGTCCAAAGCTCAGACCATGGAGTAACCGCACACTCATCCTGACATTTTCAATGTGTAAACAGAAAACAAGGAGCCAAGGCCTCGTATCTACCATGCACAGTGATGACCCATATCTTTCATAAGAACCTACAAGCTCAGTGTCAAATTCTTAAGGTACATCTTCAGTCATAATACCAGCTATCAAGAAAATAAAAAATTTAAGAAGTGTGACATACCCTGGAATTTAATAAGTACTTGCTAAAAACTTGCAACAAGTGAGATTTAAGTCAAGTACTAGTTTCTTACACATCTTTGACAGGTCATATCATGCTGCCTCATAATTTGTTGAAGAGTCCATGTCACAAGGAGTGATATGGACCTTGATTAAGCAGGTGTTCAGGATGAAATTCTGGATGACACATTGGATAGAGAAAGGGTTGATTTCAGCTACTTTATGGATAATGTTGAAGATAGAGGTAAAATGAGGAATACAACTATCTGAGTACAGAGTATGGAGAAGATGAACTGGATTTGAATGTAACAATGCTTGAAGAGGAGGGTTATGACAGGCTATAGTTCTGAGAATATATCAAGGATCTGTTTTGAATATTCTATCTGGTCATGTGAATTGGCATGAAATCATGGTTTCCTACATCTTTGTGGACTGATAACCATTTCCAGGATATTTCCAGGCACTCCCAGAATGTGACTCACAATCCAATGCACTCCAATGCACTCCAATTCTTGATGTGGCCTGGCTGTGGTCTTACCAGGTGCATTCCAGGAGCTTTCAGAATTACATTACCCTTTCAGGAAGCCTCAGAATTGCAGGTCATAGACAGATCCTTTTCTGATGAAGTCCATCTGGACATGCTAGGGATTAACTTAACATGCCAGAGATTAAACAGACATTTAGTTTCTGGAAATGAACGGTTTGCTGATGACCTCTCCCTCTCCCTCGACCACGTCCACCTCGATTGTTTGAGTTGTTGGAGTTCTCCGCGTAGTTAGCAGTTTCCTGCTTCTGTTTCTTCTGGGTGGATTGTCCCTGGGCTTCGGCACGAATGCCAGCGATGAGTTCATCGGAGGTGAGTAGCTTGCCTGGTTTGGCGGTGGTTAAAGACGTAATGATCGGTCGGAGAGATTCGGGAAGAGAAGATATAATGGAGTTCTTGAATTGGCTGTCGGTTACAGCGTTACCGCGATTTTCGAGTTCATCTCGGATAGAGATCAAATAGTCGATGTGTCAATCAACTTTCGTAATGTCGGTGCAGTTAACGGAGTAGAGGCGTTTTTCGAGTGAGGCTTCGGTGAGTGGGTTGGACTTATCGTAGTCATTTTTCAGACCAGTCCAAAGAGCAGAGGATGATTTCGTCTTTCGATATCTACGGAAAATGGAATCGGGTAGCCTGCCAATCATGGCGTTCAAGAGGTCTGCGTCCTCCTGTTTCTTGCTGTCAGCGGGTTCGGCATCCAAATAATCTGAATACCCTATAGATGCGGCGGCACGTTCCACACGAGTTGCCCATGTACCCCAATTAGAGCCATCAGCCTTAAGTTCGGTGACTTTATCAAATGCTTTAGTGGCCTTAGACATGGTTTCGTCGTCTGAATCCAGGTCGTCAATAGCAGGTGGTGGCGAAGGTGGTGGGCTAGGTTCTGGAGTAGGTCGTCTAGATGGGTTTCTAGAAGGATGAGTGGACGGCTGCGCTGGTGGTGGTGTTGGTTCTTTCGGTGGGTTGACAACAGATGTTGATGGATCTTCCTGAGATGAGGATCCGGCAGGCGGGTCAGCAGGTGGCTGAGCTGGTTGTTCTGGAGGTTCAGGTGGCTGACTACCTGAAGCAGATAGTCCGGCTGGAGGAAATGTGAGTCGCTGTGGTACGGGTTGTGCTATACGTTGTAAGTGTCCCTGGATATAGTCTTCTTGAGACCTATTAATTGCTATGGCCCAACTACGGTCAGCTTCGTGGATAACAGGGATGTACGGGTTGTATCGATTAGGACAAGGTTGGAGTTCACAAGGATCCCAAGCTTTTTCGTTACAATGTCTGTCAAAGATTACAACTCCCTGGTAAGTGTCTGGTTCAAGGTCAAATATGTGCGCTAGAGTTGCACAAACAAAGTCGGGTCGGGGTGGTTGATAACGAGCTGTTGATGGGGGTGGTGTGTTGAGCTGTCTGGGACTACCAGTACGAGATGGTATACGAGAAGGTTGCTGAGAAGCAGAGCGACTTCGAGCGGGGATTCCTGATATTGGGGAACCGTGTCTGGAACGATAACGATCAGAGCGATCTGTCATAAACTGATGTGCAAAATACGATGGTGGATAAGGTTAGAGCTCGGGGCCCATAACCTATCAGAACTAGGCAACTAATGTGACAGTTCTATAGCAGCAGTAAGCTCAACAGATGAGCAACAGCAGTGGTGAAAGACGAGTCAAGCAACAGATGCGAGGATAAGATTCTCTACAGTACTGGGTACAAGACAGAGAGTACTTATACTACTGAGTCCAATATAATACGAGATAGGAAACATACAGCAATGACGAGGCAGTGATATCAGTATGACTTACATAGTGGTGTAGATAGCTGTGGCAACTGTGGCTACGTGTATACAGCACAGTGATAAATATAGAGCTGTAGTAGAACAGCACAAGTGAGTCGATATGGCAAGTGGAGACGGTGACGATTAATGCAAGAGTCCTGTGTAAGTAGTGATAGGTAATTATATCCAATAGATTATACATGGTGTACAGTCAATCATTTATTTATCATTCTATTGTCAGCCACATCTCTATTATAGGTATATTGTTATATATCTCACTTTCTACATATAGAGCCTTCAAGTTATTGGTTCCTACTGGGTAGTACATATACATGACTATCTCACTTCTAAACCTTAGACATGTCTTGCATTTGAGTACCTCTGAGGTCACAGATGACCTATTGATTATGAGTACTTACTGATATTCACTGTAGTCTAATTTTAGTTATTTTGCTACGTAGATATATAGACATGTCTCATATTTGAGTGGTTCTCAGTCAAATGTTCAAGCATATACATGACTCATTTATATGCTCAACAAAAAACAGATGAAGTATATCAGCCATCAAGGATGTAATATTGTCCTGGAGGGACCTGGACAGAGTATGTACTTTGGTGAAAAAACAAAAAGTAAATCTAAACTCATTACTTAACTAGACTTGGGCTGTTATTGAGTAAAGTGAGGATATGCATATTTGCAGTGGGAATGAACGTAGATACAACTATTATGATTTTGCATCAACAGGAGACCCATCAAATTTAGGATCTCAAATTTAGTTCCTATTTACTGAGTAGTGATGAGTCAAAATAAGAGACCATCCCAAGCTACTCAAATTTTTTTTTGCAGAAACAATTCAAAGTTATGGTTGCTAACTTGCTACTTCTAAGACTCCATTACTTAAAATGAATCATTTGTCTATAGTTTAAATTTAGAGACTGTAGTGACTATCATCTACCTACACTTCTAGATCCACCATGATCTACTTTTAAATGGTAAAATGAAAAATAAATAGGGGGCCTCGTACCTTGCCATGCAAAGCAATGGCACCTTTCCCCAGTTGTCATAGCAGCAGCTGAAAATGCTAAGCCTGCCACCATTGAAGAAATGTCTTTATCACAATCGATTCGCTTTGCTTCAGGTCAAGCAGGTGGTTCTGAAGGGCACAGGTCAATGGCTGAACCTCAATCTAATGCACCTGCAACTACCACATTAGAAGCAGAGCACACGGTAGAGAATTAACTTGACTTGTATGACATAGTCTCTCTTTCCATATGAGGACTATTTTGAATTTTATAGCGCCGTTGTCTTTTGTGCCTGTATTTTGTTCCTCCTAAATATCTTTTCTTTAATAAGGCTCAGGTTTTATATTTACTTATTTATTCAATTCTTAAACTAGTAATCTAAGTGTGTTCAATGAAGCGCACAGCTCAGTAGATAGTTGAGTGCTCAGTGGATCAAATAGGTCTATTGAACTTAAACCAGTATATCCCCACACTGAATTAACAACACTAGGCACTCCTTAGGGACTGGGCCATAGCGAGAATATTGACTCTGGAGACTCAAAGGTTGAAATTTATCAATCAACTTCAAGTTAGAACCTAGACAAACCAATATTTTTGGTCTGAATATGGATCTGCCTTCAACCTTGGGTGAGTACCATATGAATGGAGAGGCAAGGTTGACAATTTCGGTAGTCTATGCAATCACAAGATATCAAGACGCAAGAAGATCGAACATATCACCACACATAAGTAGGCTTTATTGACATCCGCCCGGTACATGCAAAATCTCGGACTTCCTTATGCAGAAGTGGTTGTTGTAAGGGTAGTGCGTTCATCATGACTGCCAAAGTTACTAAACAACAACGTGAATGGGTAAGGTCTCAGACATCTACATTCAGAAAAGTCAGTTCAATTCTTCGCAGAGAACGAAAAGATGGATCTTCCGAATGTAGTTAATGACAGTGGGGCATTAAAATCTGGTCGATCTTCCACTTCTGTTCCGTCTTCTGTTAATCCGATTGATTGACAGGACGTAGAAGGGTTGTCTTGTGTCCAAAAATAGGGAAATTGTGTTGATGAAGGATGCGACCAAACCAAACCCGCCTATTGGTCCTATGTATCATTTCATGTGGTAGATTTAGCAAGAGAAAATCGACGGGAAAGCAGTATATAAGACAGCGATGGGGGCTATGGTTTCTTTGCCTATAGGAGGTATGTCCTTTTTCGATCAGAAAGTACTTGAACAAGCCTTAAGGAAAGAGTATACGGATAAAGATGGAGAAATTTTGAGATGGAAAAAGTAGAGAGCCACGATTCTAGCCCCAAAGCGGTGTGAAGATGAGTGCCGGAGGAAGAATCTATTAACGAGGCAAGGTCGCAGAATATGATGTCAAGGCATTAGTGGATTCGGTGTCTATGCTGAATTCCATTCAGAAAAGTCTTGTGATTGATTTCTACAGTAAGCATAAAAGGGCGGGTACCAACGTAGTTGAGGAAGCCGCGCAGTCCATCTCAACGTTGTCTGATGCACAGAAACAACGTCGTTACAACGAAGGCATGCGTCAAGGCTAATAGAAGCCATTCCAGTTCGCCGATCAGTTCAGAATGGAATGGCAGCACTTCGAAACATTGCGCTTTGCTTGCCGTGATTCTATGCCCGAACTCCGTCGTCGCCTGCTCCTCTTTGGAGCCCTCGGCTCCATCCATCGTGAGATCGTTTATGTAATTCCATTTCTGGAGGAGGAGGAGGAGTTGTTTATTAACCGGACTGGTCCAAGAGCTGAACGCCGGGTTCCGGGATGCATCCCGATGGCAGTACATCATAACTTTCGGCCATTCCAGTTCGCCGATCGATTCGGAATGGAATGACGGCAAACGTTGCTTCGCTTGCAGTGATTCTATGCCCGAACTCCGCCGTCGTCTGCTCTCCCTGCTCTCCTCTCTTTCGGGAGCCCTCGACTCAGGGGGTCCATCCATCATGAGATCGCTTATGGAATTATTTCCGGAGCTTTCGGCTCACGAGTCAGGACCTTGTACATTCTGTACGGTGTACTCGTCGCGTTTACCCACTATCACCTCGTTCCATGCGATGCCACCTAGTTGGTCGATTTGGAAGCTCCACAAGTCGTTCCCTCAACGTCTCTAATGCGCATCATCAAAACAGCTGCGTTGTCGCCTTTGGAAAACGGTGTCAGAAGGGGGATTAAAGGACGGAAAAGTTAACCAATACGAGGCCCGAGGTATGGGAAATGTGGACAATTGGTGAGTGATATTTTCACGTCAAGCAAAAGAGTCGACGCGTTAACGCCCTGAAGCATGACGATACAATGGAGAGAGCATATATCACTGTAGGATATGCAACCGCTGCGTGAAGAAGTATGATCATCATTGTCAGCTGTGAGTCTTTTTTTACACTTTTTTCCCTTGTTTGGAGCTCATTTCTTCCGTAATGTGAGTCTTGCTGTCCACGTCGCCCTTTCCTGTCCTTACAGATTGTAAGGAATAAACCAATGTGTTGGAATAGTACACAAACAAACGGCACTTTGTCATGTTTATGTTCCTCCTAAACTCCTCCTCTTCCTCCGCTCATGAGTCTTATCCCTCTCTCAATTGAATGTACCTCTTGTTGGATTTCGTGTTTGGTGCCAATCTGACACTCGCTCGGTTTGTCAGTTTATTTATCATTTGTTTGTACTACCCCTGTCGTATTTACTTAAATAGTCGTTATGTACAAATTGGGAACCCCGTGCGCTTGCTCCGGGTTCCCTGCCTAATCCACGAATTTTGGCTATCCTCTGTTGATTTCCGTCGCTCTCGTTGTCCCGCCTTTAGCGAAATTCTACACCTCTGTCTTTCCAGTGCACTATCCCTTAACGCCCTCAGGTCATCATTCCAGATCCGACCTATTGTTCGAGCTACTGACCACAAACATAACTAAGACCTACAATCCTATTTCGATGAAACTTTGATGACAAATTTCATAGCCATATCACCTTCCCATCATCGTTTATCTCCTCACATTTTTTTCTTCTGCGTCTTATGTCTTGCAGTACGCATCATGTTAATAGTTGCGTTGTGGAGCGTTATGAAAGGTCAAGAGGTGGTCAAAGCGCAGGATCAAGAGATTTACAAGAAAGTTGCGTTGAGTAGGGGTGGGGTGAGAATCCATTGAAATCCTTCCATACGCTCTCTACCCTTATTGTCCCTTGTTCCATTCGCTTTTTTCCGTTCCTTTTTTTTTTGCTGTGTTGTGGTATAGCTACTGCATTCTCTATGGTAAACCCACATCGTGGCGAGGGAAACTGATTTGATGTAACTAGGCATTTATCAACTTGGGAAAGATGCAGAATCTAAAGTTATTTTTTTATTTTGCAATATCGGGGAAGGAGGATAGTGAGTAACTCATTGTTGTGTAACCAAGTCAATTACCCAATACTCATCAACGTTACCTTCTCATCTCCTTCGTTGAATCATCACCCGGGATGATCTCCGTTTTCGCTGATACCCCTTCTCAGTACGACAATAGTCCGATATACACACTTTCTATACCATTTCGTATGCTATACACTGACGGGCGCTCATGGGCTCAAAGAGAAAGTTTGAAAGACACCACCTAGTCAGAAGAGGAGTTTGCAGATGATGTCATTGATGAGAATAATTTATAGGAGTTGGAAGAAGGGGAACACGAGTAGGGAGAAGATCAGTACAGGATAACTAAGATCCCACCTCATCGCATTTTCTGATATTTGAATTGTTGCAAATCATGTATGACCTGCCGGGTCTATCGTGATATGATGCGTATTCGAAAAGATGCTGGAAAGCTGGTCAATCTATGTCCAGCTATATCCTTGGCAGTGTACTCTGCTGTACATTGCGCTGACCTGATTTTGTCTTTCGATCGCTCTATTCTCTATGGTGTTAACTACTTATTTGATCTCTCTTTAGATTGAAGTTGGAAGTAAGTATGGGGTGTGGGGCTTGGCAGGTGAGCTCGGGCAAGCTTTCGGAATCTATTTATTCTGTTGTTATGGAAGATTGTCTTGAAACGATATAGAAAGAAGGATCTTGCGTCAGCTCGATAGTAATGATATGATCGAACTGTTTGCGAAGTAGCGTAGTTCGAAAGTCCAAAATATAAAGGACATACTTATCCACATAGGCTTCTCTCCCACAAACACCTCTACCTCGCAATTTATTTCTTCAATGCAGTCTCGACCTCTCTCTGAAGCCGATCTCATGGCCATCAAAAGTTACTTCGGACAAGCGGCGATATCTTTTCTATTATATGGCGTTTATGCAACACTCTCTCTTACAGCCATCTGTTTAATACTGTGCGTAGAATGAAAACCCATTCCTTCAATCAAGCCGTGCCCTAATATGCTTCCACATTACGATGACCCCAATTAGATTGAAAAAGGCCTCTGGATCAAATGCCATGACTGTATTACCCCTTCTCACAGGACTTATGCTTTTGACCAGCTTAGTTGATATTGTCTTCAACTTAGAGTCTCTTCTTATACAGTTCCCATCAATGAGTTTTAGTCCACCACCAGACTCTGAAAAGTTGAAGACAGTATTAACAAGGATGGAGATTATTCAAACTTTTATGGACAGGCTCAATGTAGGATCCTTTGTTCAAAGTATGTTTCATAGTTGATCACTCATTAACCTGTCAGTACATCACCAGTGATGGAATTGTGGTGTGGAGAGCATGGATCATGTTCCCAGAGAGTCGTGCTGTCAAACTGACACTATTGTTCTGCATGGTTGGTTCCTTAGGTGAGTATATGCCCTAGGTGTATTATCACAAGTTTTAACTTCAATACAATCAGCTGCAGATTTTGTAGATGCAGGGCTTGCCACAGCACAAACAGTGAAAAATCTGGGTAGCTTTCCCTCAAAATTCAATGCCTTGATCTTGAGCCTTCCACTTTTTTTCACAAATATGATTGCTACTCTGCTCATTGGGCATAAGACATGGTGAGGCTATCAAATTCAACGCAAGATCTTAGATAACACTTGGATAATGAGTAATTCTACAGGTATCATTACCAAGATGTCAAAAAGAATCTAAGTAACAGTGGCACATCATCCAGCAGGGTACTGAAAGTTCTATTTCTGTTGGTCGAATCAGGTTCAGTGTATTGCATTTTTTGGGTAAGTAAAAGAATAACTGTGATTATTTTTGTTTTAACTAACATCAAGTGCAGGTAGTTTATATCATAATAGCATTGAAATCTGATTCAGCAAGCACTATAATTGAATGCTGGGCTGCAGCAGCACCAGAACTTTCAGTGAGCGCTATAGTCTCTTTCTTAAAAACATGTAATAATAAAAATTCACTAGGCATTATACCCAGTTCTTATCATTGTCATAGCAGCAGCTGAAAATGCCAAGCCTGCCACCATTGATGAAATGTCTTTATCACAATCAATTCGATTTGCTTCAGGTCAAGCAAGTAGTTCTGAAGGGCTGTCAATGACAGAATCTCAATCTAATGCTCCTGCAACTACCACATTAGAAGCAGAGCACACAGGAGAGAATTTGACTTGACTGGTATAACATAGTCTCTCTTTCTGTATGAGAACTATTTTTAATTGTATAAGCTGTTGTTTTGCATGGCTGTATTTTGTTCTTCTTAAATACCTTTTCTTTAATAAGACCTGGGTGTTATATTTATATATTTATTCAGTTCTTGAACTAGTAATCTAAGTGTGTTTTATAATTCTATAGAACATCACAAAATTTGCCAAAAGCTTTTAGGAGGTACAAGGTATTAATATTATATCAAAAACTTACATGAGAATAAAATATTCCCAAACTTATTTTGGATGGTTAATGAGGGCTTAAGAGGTGTTTGGAATGATAATGAACAATGGAATAATTCAAAATCCTCTAACAAGAATATGTGCATAGATAAGAAACCCAAAATAAATCTGGTAGAATTGTGAGACAAAACAATATCCCTGAAACTATTTTGGGATTATTTCAAGCTCTCAAAAGATAACAGAACAATACTATGCTTTATAATTTATATAGTAATTATGAAGGCTTATAAGTTTCAAAGTTATACTGATGATTATATATCTACCAATTATTCCAATCATTGTAAGGGTATGCAATTATTTTAGGTGCTTATAAACAGCTTATGAGTGATTATAAAAGACCAAGAGAGTTTTATACCATAATGCTATACTATAAGATCCAATACATACCCCCAAATCAATAGGCCAGACTTAGTTCAACACTTCTCAGAGTTTCAGTCAAGAAGATAATAAGCCACCTATTCCTTCCAACTTCAGACCCTGGAGGCCATTTCAGACCCAACTTGATTATGAAGTTTCTGAGTTCTCCCTGTGTGCTGGTCTCAATGAGAACCTTACAAAGGAGTTATTGACTTACTTTTGAAGTGTTCTTCCCCCCACAGGATCTCACAATCAGAACTCCAGCTGAGACACAAGAAATATGGGATCTAGCTGGATCCAGCTGCTTTCAAATCAACAGGGGTCTGTATAGAATTGTTGCAGCTGTTGAATAACCACTTATTATGATTTTTGGATAGTTCACCAAAGAAACCACACTGTATCATATATTTTATGAATATCTGGTGAAAAATATGTTTTTTGAAAATAGGTATGTAATTGGACAGCAGCATTTTGGTGTAAAAGCTATAGTATGAACATTAAGGAAACTGAAAAAGTTATTCCCAGACATATCTTCAGAACCTTAATGTTAGGTGCCCCACCTTCTAGAGTGATATAATCTTGATTACTCCAGTGCAAAACTAAACATAATTTTACTCTTGGGAACAACAATAAGGCAGGAAAAAGGAAATAGCCAGGGTAGTACAAGGCCTTAAATAATAATAAAAATCTATAATATAGTATTTTCAACGCATTGGTTTAATAATATTGCTTGGATTTTATGAATATCTGGTGAAATGTATATATTTTTTTTAAAGTAGGTATGTAATTGGACAGCAGCATTTTGGTGTAAAAGCTTGGGTATGGATGTGAAGACAACTGAAAAAGGTATTCTTAGACATATCTTCAGAACCTTAATGTTAGGTGCCCCACCTTCTAGAGTGATCTAATACTAATTGTTCATTATTTCAGTGCAAAACTAAACACAAATTTACTCTTGGGAATAACCCATATGACAGGAATAAGGAATCAATTAGGGCACTGTCCAAGGCCTCAAAAGCTCATAATGTTGTATTCCTTGGGACATTAATTCAATAATATATTATGAATATCTGTTGAGATGCATATATTCTTTGAGAGTATCTCCCTGTAACTGTATATATAATATTAGGTAGTCCATTCACTCTCAAAATTACTAGAACACCAGATCACACCATTCCAGTCTGCAAATCTCTAGACAGATTACTTGCACTGTCAAAGCTTTCTTAACTGTCCATGATCTTGTTACTGGGCATTTCTTTTGGCAGGTGACAAACTTACAATCAAATACATATGCAAATTCAAATACAAAAGATACATCTGAAATCTGGATAAATGCATCTTTAATATCCTCCGCGTGGATGTTCAATATCTTATCTTATCCTGCCGCTGTCTTCTCCTCCACATCAATGTTTGCCTCTACCGTCGCCGAGAAACTGTCTCAATACTCACCAGTCATAATCCGCCAGAATTATGGTGGCTTTGCAAGCAAGCCATGGCAAAAGGTTCCTATTCTTAAGGACAAAAACCCTGGTAAACTTCTTCCTCCCGAAGACGCAAGACGACTGCAGATATCTAAAACTATGTCCTATCTTCTACGTCACGGAGGAGGTGAAAAGATCAACATGCGCTCGGATGGGTTTGTTCCTGTAAAATCTCTGGTACGTGTTCTATAGAGTGATGTTCCCCAGGAGGCGTTCACATATACGGTCAGCTAAGCCATCCTTCGATGAAAGGAATAAACTTTTCTGCACTGGAAATGATCGTGAAGAAGGACAACAAGAGACGCTTTGTGCTATCTTACGAGACTCGTGCTGCTGGGTCTTCTGGTCAAGTCGAGTCGTGCTGGATTCGAGCAAACCAGGGTCACTCTTTGGTAAGTAGCATCTAGCTTATTGACAGGAGATATTCCCACTGAGATTGTTTTGCTAGCCTGTTGAGGTCGAAATGAATTCTGTCGGCCAAAGAAATACCAATGGCTGTTCACGGAACCAGTGAAAAAGCGTGGCAGTCCATATGTAAGTTATTTGACAAGTTTTTGGGAGCTCTGTCAGCTGAAAATATCTCAAGCTGCAAGTGGATTATCAAAGATGGCACGAAATCACATCCACATGGCTCAGGGACTTGGAGTAGACGGTGTTGTCAGTGGTAAGTCGTGGTCTTCTGCTGCATTAACTGATGGTCTTTGACTTCCTTTGAGGCATACGGAACAATTCGAGAATTCTGATATACGTCAATGTCGAGAAGGCGCTCGCAAGCAGAATTCCTTTCTACTTATCACAAAACGGCGTGGTACTCTCCCCAGGCAATGAAAATGGCATCATTGCACCCGATTTTTTTGAAAGAGTTGAACAAGTCAACAGAGAGGAGAAAGAAATCTGGCACAAAAATGGGGCTTCAAGCTATAGTGAAGCGGTAACTTCATGAGGCTGCGTAGTACTATGATTTACAGATCCGACAGGAAATCCTCGACTAGTCATTCTAGCGTCTATTCTATGCGAACAATCTTTATTTCACTGACATTTAGTGGAAGGCTGAGCTATGTGTATATCGTCCTCAGGAAATGCCTATATCTTCTCCCACACAAAGAATCAATTTGTTGTTCATCTTTTAAACAGAAAAAAGAACATACCAGGATCCTCAACGCTGATGTCAACGCCGCAGACAAAGGGAAAGCGACAATAACATTCATGGTGACGGCGGTGGGTCCGAAGAAACGGACTGGGACGAGTGAGAGCGACCGAAAACGGTGACAGCAGTAGATGAAGTAGATAAAAAACAAAAAGACTGGGACACGGGAGAGCGAGCCGAAAAGTTGACAGTAGCAGGACTGTTTTCAACCCGATGGTGGTCGACGTACCCTGTTAAAGGTGATGAGCATAACAGCGGAAATAAAAACAAATTGACAACGCACTAATTTCCCAGGTCGATGACGGACAGATATGTACATAACTTAACGCCGTTTACAGCCCGAACCAAAGGGTATGAACCAAGCTTGTGGGCCCGTCCTTCTAAGAGCGGGTACGGTTTCTAGGACGGTTATACCTGCGGAGAGGGTGGTGAGGAAAGAGAGTGGGGGATAGCATGTCGTTCGGTCGCATTTTATTGTTGTTTTGAATCTCTTGTGGGAGGTGTTTGACGCTGAGCCCAGAAAGCGCGAGTCAACCGATAATTTTGATGTGAAAAATAAGCACAGTGAGTTAGAAAGAACACGGGGAGTATAGCCCGTTGAGCAACAACGCTGGGCTCTCACCCGGCAGCAAACGCTCAACTGGCGTTGCGTTCACATCCAGGGTCGGACGTTTCTGCACAGTCAACGTTCGAGGTAAAGTAGTTAAACAAACAAGTCATCTGACGTTTACGGTCACGTGATGGCGCGAAACGCGTCTTCTGCTTGACACGTCCGTGTTTACTTCTCTCTTCTCAACCACTACCATGGCCGTTTCCCCTCCCTTCATGTCCCAGCCGTTGGGCCGTAACAACGGCCAACGGCAGGCCGCATCTTCACCTCCTCACCCAACGAATTCCTCCGAGACGCGTGCCTCTGTCTCACAATGCGAGACGCGCTCGTCTCCACCACCCTCCGACTCTAGGTCATCCGCCAGACTGTCGTCTGACCAAGAGGATACCTCTTCCGGCTCGAAACGTGTGCATGCGAGTAGTGGCGGTCAAAGGAAGCGTAGGAAAAAAAGGTGAGTACATACTGTTATGCTTTTATCTTTTGATTTACTAATGACGTGTCTACAGTGCGCCCGAAATGACAAAGTATATGCACGCGGCTCAGTGGCATTATCAAACGGTGTCAACTTATATTCCTATATCCACTTTCTTTCGTGTTGCCCATGCCGCCGATGACCTGGAGGATCCTTTTATCGAAGATATGTAAGTATTTCGCGCATATATCTTGATTTTTTTAATATACACCTGTACTCAGGTCCGACGAGGAGATTTCTTGGCACGTCGATGCCTATCATCTTCTCCTCAAGCGCGTGTCGGGCTTCAAGAGCCTTGTCGAAAGCCTCAGGAGTGAGGACACGGCAGATAACCTTGATGACATGTTTAACTGGGTATGTATATGCGCTTTTTTTTTTTTCCATAGTGCTAATGCTTCATTAGCTCGACAGCTGTGCGTCTGCAGCTCGCACAGCTGATACTAACCTTCTCCGTTCAAAAGCTTTCTTTTTCATGTTTCTCTCATAGAGCTGATGTTTTGTTAGCTCGATAACTGTGCTTCTGTGGCTTGCTGAACTGGGTATGTATATGTGCTTTCTTCTTTTTTTTTCGTAGAGCTAATGTTTCGTTAGCTCGATAACTGCTTCCGTGGCTTTGCTGAAGGTATGTATACGCGCTTTCTTTTTTTTTCTCGTAGAGCTAATGTTTCGTTAGCTCGATAACCGGCTACAAGCGCGACTACACCACAGAACTTCTTATCAGTGTGGATTTTAATTTTTGTTCTGAATTCCTAATTAGCGTTTGTGAACTACACTGATGGCGACTCTGGTTCTGCGCGAAGGTTTTGTTCTTTTTCTTGGTCATGCTTTATTTTTATTTTACATTCTGTATTGACATTCTCAGTGGTCTTGATGGATGATTCCTTGTTATCATGTATTCTAGCATCATTATTTGACCTGCTGTAATTTCTTGTACATCTCAATGTTAATGATATTATTTTGTATGCATTTTGAAACATGAATGAATTTGATACTATCATGACTCTTTTAAGTTGTCTCATTATTGCAAATCATTACATCCCTCAAATATAATTTGAACATTTTAAGTGCTCATAATTTCTGAGTTGATTTTGAACTTTATATGCACATATGACCCCCAACATTACTTTGAACCTTATATACAATTATAATCTTCATTCTTATTTGGATCCTTATATGTGCTTGTAATGACTCAAATTATCTTCTAGATTATATGTACAGACTTAATTTCAGGATTTATAACAATAAAAAGAATTATTTTTCTTGCATTCAAACTAATAATCCCGACTTTCAAAAATAATTCTCTGCATTCTATGTACTTATGCCAAACCACGCAGCGGTATTACGAGGCCCTTTAGGGACTCGTCCTTACTAACTCTAGCTGGCTAGCATTCCGCGTGCATCCCCATTTAGCAAATCTCCATTGAAATTACGAGACCGGATGATGTCATAAGGTAATCATTATTACAAGGTCATTTTACTCCACGGCTGCCGACGCCGTTATTCACAGTCGCTGGGTCACCAGACACTGGCACTTCAAGCCGGTGACACTTAGTCTTTTGCCCACTCGGAAAGTCTGTTGGGGTTTGAAAATCAAACGGCTTGCAGGTAGGTAGATTATAACCAGTAAGACCGACTTGTGGCAATGCCCGATACCTACGATCCCTCTTTCCGCTCTCGTACAACAATGCAAGTTCCCACATGTAACAGTAAACTTTATTATTACAACTTCAAACAAATTGTAAGTAGACGAAACACAATAAGTATGGTGATTGTGGCCTCGTACTTGCCACGCGAAGCGATGGCCCACTTCCTGTTGATGAGTGTATGGAACAGATGAGCATAGTTCCGGACCCTATACCACATTAGGGTGGTTATAAATGCCATATATTGCCACATAAGCTGTGGGCAAATTTTGTGATGAAGGCTGACAAATCTAGATCCAGTACTCTGAAACCACTTGTCTAAAATGCAAAGGACTGGAGTCCAGTACTAACTATGGAGTTTCACAGTGTTCAGTAGATCAAAATGGATCTATTGGACTTGAACCAGTACGTAGCCGCACTAAATGAACAACACTCGGCACTACACGAGACTGGGTCATAGTAGTACGACGATATTGGAGACTCAAAGGTTGAACGTGAACATCGATTAAACAACTTAGAACCTGGACAAACCGATATTTCTTGTTCCAGAAACAGATCTTCCTTGTGTAAGTACCGTAGGCATAGAGAGGCAGCATTGACTCTTTCGTCAGTCTACACAATCGTAAGATATCAAGACGGAAGAAAATCAAACATACCACCACATAGAGTCTTTATTGTCGTCCGCCCGATACGTACAAAACTTTCGGACTTCTTTGTAGAGAAGAGTTTATCGTAAAGGGTAGTGCATTTGCTGTGACTGTCACAAGACAACAACGTCACGGTGAATGGACGAGGTGCCTGACAACTACAATCAGAAACAAATACTAGCCAGTTCAATCCTTTGCAGAAGACAAGAAGATGGGTCTTCTAAATGTGGTTAAGAACAATGGGGAATGAAAATCTAGACATTCTAATCTGCCTTATATTGACCGATTGATTGACCGATTAATGAGAAGGACTCTCTTCTGTCCAAAATAGAGACAAAATTGGGAAAGATGTGTTGATGAAGGATACGACCAAACCCAACCCACCCATTGGTCCTACATATTATTTCTATGTGATATACTCAAGAACAAGTCGGCGCGAATGCAGTATACAAGACGGCGATGGGGACTACGGTGACTTCACTGTTGCATCAGATCATAGGAGTTAGTCCACGGTGCTCAAGATGATACCAGAAAGTAATTGAATAAGTCTTGAAACTTAAGGACGGAGTATATGGATAAACATGGGGAAAACTTGAAACAGTAGAGAGCCACGATTCTACTAGTCCAGAAGCGGTGTGAGGATGAGTACTGGAGGAGGAATCTATCAACCGGGCAAGGGTGCAAAACCATGTTCAAGCTCCAAGGCGTTAGTGGAATCGGACTCAGAATTGAATTCGTCTTCTGACTGGATAACTTCTTTCGCTGGGCGGTTCCTATGAAAAAATGAAGAATTGACTAAGTATCTATGTTATATGATTTCCATAGTCTTGTGATTGAATAAAAGGGCAGAGAGCCGCGACCACAGTGGTCGGGGAAACCGCGCAGTTCATCCCAACGTTGGCTGATGAACAGAAACAACGCCGTTACAACGAAGGCAGACGTCAAAGTTTGAATAGAAGCCATTCCAGTTCGCCGATCAATTCGGAATGGAATGGCGGCAAACGTTGCTTTGCTTGCCGTGATTTCATGCCCGAACTCCGCCGTCACCTGCTCAACTCTTTCGGGAGCCATCGGCTCAGATCCATTGTGAGATCGCTTATCCCATTTCCGGAGCTTTCGACTCAGATTCAGGACCTTGTACATTCTGTACGGTCGCATTTACCCACTATCACCTCGTTGCATGCGCCTGGTTTGTCGATTTGAAAGCTTTACAAGTCGTTTCTTCAACGTCTCCGATGGGCATCATCAAAACGGCTGCGTTGTCCCCTTTGAAAAACGGCGTCAGAAGGGGATTAAAGAACGAAAAAGTTAACCGGTACCAGGCCCGAGGTATAGGAAATGTGGACAAATGTTGAGTCGCATTTTCACGTCAAACAAAAGAATCGACGTATCAACACCCTGGAGCATGACGATGCAACGGAGAGAACATATCACTGTAGGATATGCAACCGCTGCGTGAAGTATGATCATCATTGTCCTGTGAGTCGTTTTTTGCACTTTTTTTTTTGTTCAGAGAGCTCATATCTTCTACAATGCGAGTCTTGTTGTCCACGTCGCTCTTTTTGTCCGTACAGATTGTAAGGGATAAACCAATGTTGTGGAATACACAACGAGCGGCACTTTGACATGTTTATGTATGTTCATCCTGAACTCCTCCTCTTCCTCCTCCGCTCATGCGTCTTATCCCTCTCTCAATAGAGTGTACCTCTGTCTTTCCAGCGCACTATCCCTTAAGGCTCCCAGGTCATCATTCTAGGTCTGACCTATTTTCGAGCTACTGACCACAAACATAACGAAGTAATTAAAGACCTACCATCTTACTTCGATAAAACTTTGATGACAGATTTCATGACCATATCACGTGTCCGTCATCGTTTTATCTCCTCGCATTTATTCTCTTCTACGTCTTATGTTTTGCAGTACGCATCATTTCAATCATTGCATTTTGGAACGTTATGAAAGATGAAACATCGGTCTAAGCGCAGGATCAGGAGGATCAGGAGATTTACAAAAAAGTTGCGTTGAGTAGGGGTGAGGTGAAAATTTAAATCCTTCCGCGCGCACTCTCTCCCCTTAATCTCCCTGGTTCTATTCGCTTTTTTCCGTTCTTTTTTTTGCTATGTTTTGGTATAGCTACCGCCTTCTCTTTATAGTGAACCCACATCGTGGCGAGGGAAGCTGATTTGATGTAACCAGACATTTATCAGCTTGTACAACTTGGGAAAGATGCAGAATCTAGAGTTATTTTTTTTCAATATCAGGGAAGGAGGATAGTGAGTAATCCATTGTTGTGTATTCCAAGTCAATCATCAGCATTTACTTTTCATCACCTTCGTTAAATCATCACCCGTGATGATCACCCTTTTTGTTGATTGTGTCTCTTCTCATCACCTTTGTAAAATTATCACCCGTGATGATCTCCCTTTTCTTTGATTGCACCCGTTCTCATGACTTTCATCAAAGCATCGCCCGTGATGATCTCCCTTTTGTTGATTCTAGTCGATATACACACTCTTCATACCATCTCGTATAGTACTATACACTGACAGGCACTCATAGGCTCAAAGAGAAGGTTTCAAAAGACACCACACAGTCAGAAGAGGAGAGGAGTTTACAGATAATGAGATTGATGCGAATGATTTATAGGAGTTGGGAGAAGGGGAATACGAGTAGGGAGAAGATCAGTACGGGATAACCAAGGTCCCACCTCATCTCGTTTTTGACATTACGAGGCCCTTTTAGGCCGAGTTAACTTACAACGACCTCCAGACCCGTGGGAAGGGCGCATATGTTCACGATCACAAGATCACCGGATGGCGGCACTTCACTGAAACCGAGCCGGTGTGTACATCGTGATTCGTCAAGTATCGCTTGACCCCCATTTGCCCGGCTTTTTTCGGCTTGTACAAGCCAATAAAGCGGGTCAAGCGACAAGCGACCTGCCCGGTGAGTTTTTTGGCAAGCCAGTAATATGAAACTAATGAAATGAATACATTCGGAGCTAAAGTTTGTATTAAAATGTATTCATTTTATACCGTCAGCTTGTGAGCCAAGCTAAAAAGCCGGT
>ML179392.1:25539-102908 GCA_004369135.1 Dendrothele bispora CBS 962.96
ATCTCTCAAGCTACCGATACTGGCCTCACACGCTCGCCACACAAATACCTGTTCACTTGCTCCCTCATGACTTTATTGAATCTCTAGACTCGGAATACAAGAAATCTTTGTGTTATCAATTGTGTCTTGTTTGCTGGCATGTTACCGGAAGAACGCAGTGTCCCAAACAGCTCCAGCTCAAATTTGCGTGTGCTGTAAAGACTAAACAAGATGTCTTCCTCAATGTCGGAACTGGATTCGGCAAGACGTTAGCATCAATCCTCTTGCAACTCTTGAGCGATGGTGAGGTCATTACGATTATCATTTCCCCATTGAAGAGGCTTCAATCTTCGCAGGTTAGTGGTTTGTAAGTTCTATGTTATATATTCTTGAGTATTTCAATAGGCCGAGTCTCTTCAAATGAAATATGGACTTTGCACTATCGTTGTAAATGAAGACACTCCGAGTGATGATTATTTCTGGAAGGTAAGTGAATGTAATTGGTTATTTTTTCGATGTGATTGCCGAACCATTAGGTTTGGCTCCTTACACGAAGTTCTGGGGGGAAGTTGGCACTAGACCCTATCTTCAACCTCCGGACATAACCCTGTTTCTTACTTTATAAGAGAGGATCGGGGATTGTGGACTTAAGTGGATAGTAGGTGATAGCATTTTACGTTGATGTTAACCAAAAAGAACAGGTACTTTGGTGCCATTGAGATATGAGCAGTTAGAAGTCAAAATTTCAACCAACTTTTCAAGATTCTGGAGCTCACAAGACCAGGTCTTTTTGCTCTGTTCAAGTTTTCAACATTCATTACCAGTCATTTTCACCAGTCACTATTAAGTATAAATGAAGTAAGAGTGGGCCATCGCTGCGCGTGGCAGGTAAAAGGCCGGTATCTTGCGTAGGAAGTACATCATTAGTTTTTGTAAGTACAGAGGACAATATGAGTATTTTTTTGGCACAAGATGATTCGAGATGACTCATGAATGATGACTACTTTGATGGTCCATCATCTGATTTGTATAGATAAGATAAGTGATTAACTATATGGGTATACGCATGAAACTCCAGCAGCCAGTTCGAGTTTAGTAAGGACGAGACCTCCGTAAACTCCGGCCTCGTAATCAGACAGGAAGAGGAGAAAAAAAGGTATAATGTCATGGGTGTACATTGTGCTGTTCAATTTTCAAACTTTGCCAGACTTGTCTGAGCGGCCATACTAGCAGAGTTCAAATGGATAGCATCGTTTTCACGCTGAAGTGTAACTGAGGACTTTCCCACACTTGGTATTACAATGCTTGAGGTGACAGAAGGTTTAAGTGCCAGCAAGCCAGAAGTAACATTTGCAGAACCTTAAAACAAAATAGATCTCCTTTGTCTAAGATAACCAAAGAGTTCCTTTTGTCTCATTCTTCTTGTCACACTCATAACCCTGTTTTGCATTGAGATTTTTCATAACATCAAGGAAAGTTTCATCTGTGGTGTGAGTGTCATGAGTCTCTAAGGAACTGATTAATTTGATTGTGATAGTCTTCATTAAGCTTGTTACATTATAGCCACTTCATTTTGTTCATCTACCTTTCTAAAATCTTTCAAGAAAAAGGAACAAAAAGGAAGCTTGAAAGAGGGATCCCAACATGAAGAAAGCAGTTTTCCAGAAACAGTTTTTCAAGGGAAGGTTTATGCAATGTGTAGTGGTTTGGTAGGAGAAAAGTGGGAAAAGGTTTTCAAAGGATGTCAATGGACCAGAATGGGTTGATGATGGCACAGCTTGGCCAGCATTATTGCTACCAGCATGAATATGCTTACTCCCCAGCTCCCTCTATTCCTTTGATTCCCTCATTATCATGCATCCAATTAAATTCATAAGAAAAAGAAAAGAAAGGAAAGGGAAGGGAAGGGGAAAGAATCAAATGGTTGGGTCAGTAGGAAAGAAAAGAAGAGGGGGAAAGGAAAAAGAGAGAAAATCAAATGGTTGAGAAATGATGGATGAAAAAGGGAAGGAAGAAGAAAATCAAAAGGTTGGAGAGTGGAAAGAAAGAAAAGAAAGGGGAAAGGGGAAAGGAGGAGAAATGAGATGTACATTCTCCTGCTTGAGCTCAAGCTCATGGATCTTTGTGAGAGGTGGGGGAAGGGCAGAGATTTGCTCGGGGTGAAGCCAAGGGTGGTCTGGAGCTTGGTGATGGTCTGCTTGAGCTGCTTGATGTAGGCCTTGTGTTTGGCATGGTGGCAGGTCTGGACTTTTGTGTTATAACTGCAATCAGGGTGTTAAGGTAAAGAAGGGAAAGGAAGGGAAGGGAAAGGAAGGGAAGGGAAGGAAGGGAAGGGAAGGGAAGGGAAGGGAAGGGAAAGGAAGGGAAAGGAAAGGAAGGAAAGGAAGGAAGGAAAGCAAAGCAAAGCAAAGCAAAGCAAAGGAAAGTGGGTGAGGAATGGTGGATCTCATTCTCGAGAAGTGTTTGAGATTGGATTAGAAAAGTGGTTCATAGGAGAAAGGCGAGAAAAAGGTCTTCAAAGAATGGAATAGAATGGGTTGATGACACAGCTTGACCAGCACTATAGCTGCCAGCCTGAATATGCCACTCCTCAGTCATCATAACAAGAGGGGCTACAATAAGATCTTTCTTTGGGTTAGAAAATAAATCTTGAAGAAAATCATTGACCTTGATGTCAAGATAACAAATATTGACCCAAGCCACAGGCAACCTTCCTTGCCAAGCTATATTTACAATTTTTATGAGGATTGCAGGTTGTAAAGTTCAACTCAGAACATTATGACATTCCTCAATCATCATAACAAGAGGGGCTGCAAGTCAAATAAGACCTTTCTTTGGGTTAGAAAATAAAACAAGCATTGAATGTTTAATGTCAGAATAAAATATTGACCTGAGCCACAGGCAACCTTCCTCACCAAGCTATATTCACAAGTCTCATGGGATTGCAGGTTGATAACTCCAACTCAAAACATTATGACGCTCCTCAATCATCAACGCTTCCTCAATCATCATAGGAAAGGGGGTAGAGAAAGGAAGGGAAAAACAGGGAAAATTAGAAAGATTAATCATAAGAGCTTGCAGAAACCACAACTAGAATTCAGCTTGTTTACAAAGCCCTTTTAGGCTGAGTTTAACTTACATCACCCAGGACACATATATTCTTGCTCACAAGTTTTTTTTGAGTTGGAAAATAAAATGATGAAGAAGATTGTCCACTTTGATGTCAGGATAACAAAATATTGACCCAAGCTACAGGTGACCTTCCTCACCAAGTTATATCTACTGGTTTCATGAGGATTGCAGGTTGTTAAATTGGAACATTATGACATTCCTCAATCATTCATCATAGGAAGAGGGGGGAGAAAGAAGAAAAGGAGAAGGGGAAAAATAGGGAAAATGAGAAAGATTAATCATAAGAGCTTGCAGGAAACATACACTAGAATTCTGTTTCTGTTTTATTTATTGAAGAAATTTATTCACTGTTACAATGCTGTTTTAAAAGTTTAACTTACACCAATGTCCTCCAGGGCCCATATGTTCACGGTCACAAGATCACCAGAATACATCCAGGTTTTATTAGATGAAGTGCCACCTCTTCTCTATTTCAATATTTATGATGGTAGAATGAATGCAAGTCAGAAGATGTTTCTTGAGCAACCTGACAGGGAGATTGTCAGATTTACTCTCAGAGCAGTTACATACTTTGGAGGCTATCACTTTACATGTCGATTTATTGATGCTACTGGTTCTATGTATTATCATGATGGTCTTACCTGTGGGACACATGTTCATAATGAACAATTAAATGCAAATACTGTAAATGATCAAGTCTTTAAGCTGACAATGGGAGAAAAATAATGATTGGTGCATTGTATATTAAGGATTGAATTTGGTTCAAGAGCTTGCATTACACATATATGGTAACCACAGCATCGTGTAATATGGGGTAAACCATACAGCAACATACTGTCTTGAGGAGAGCCTGAAGTCTAAATGACTTCCATATGTACAGTACTGTCTTCAGTGTACAATGACAATGCCATGCTCTGACACTACCTGGATTATGCTAATCCAATGAGAATCACTATGACAAGAAGGGCCTCGTATCTTGCCATGCGAAGCAATGGCACCTTTCCCCAGTTTGAATTGTTGCAAATCATGTATGTGATGATACCTGCCGGGAGGCTCTATCATGATATGATGTGTGATTTTATCCTTCAATTGTTCTATTCTCTATGGTGTTAACTGCTTGTTAACTGCTTGTTGATCTTTCTTTAGATTCCAATTGGAACTAAGTATGGGGCGTGGGGCTTGGCAGTTGAGCCTTGAGCAAGCTTGCGGAATCGATTTAGTCTGTTGTTATGAAAGATTGTCCTGAAACGATATAGAAGGAACGATCTTGTCTCGATTCGATGGTAATGATTTGATCGAAGTGTTTGCGAACTTGTAGCATAGTTTGAAAGTCCAAAATATAAAGGACATACTTCTCCACATATGTTTCTCTCCCACAAACACCTCTACCTCGTTGTTTAGTCTTCGATGCAGTCTCGACCTCTCTCTGAAGCCGATCTCACGATTATTAAAAGTTACTTCAGAGAGGTAGCAATATCTTTTCTATTGTATGGCGTTTACACAACACTCGCCCTTACAGCCATCTGTTTAGTACTGTGCGTAGACTGAGAACCCGTTCCTTCAATCAAGACATTATGCCCTAATATGCTTCCACATTACAATGGCTCCAATTAGGTTTAAAAAGGCCTCTGGATCAAATACCATGACTGTATTGCCCCTTCTCACAGGACTTATGTTTTTGAACAGCTTAGTTGATACTGTCCTCAACTTGGAGACTTTCACCATCCAGCTCCCATCACTGAGTTCTAATCCGCCAGACTCTGAAAAGTTAAACACAGCATTCATAAGGATGTACATTGTCCAGACTTTTATGGAGAGGCTCAATGTAGGATCCTTTGTTCAATGTATGTTCCATAGTTAATTACTCATTGACCTGCTAGTATATCATCAGTGATGGGATTGTGGTGTGGAGAGCATGGATCATGTTCCCAGAGAGTCATGTTGTCAAACTGACACTATTGTTCTGCATGGTTGGTTCCTTGGGTGAGTAAATGCCCTAGGTATATTATCACAAGTTTTAACTTCATTACAATCAGCTTCAGGTTTTGTAGATGCAGGGCTTGATGCAGCACAAATAGTAAAAAATCCGGAAGGTGATACCCCAAATTACAATGCCTGGATCTTGGGCCTTCCACTTTTGTTCACAAATATGATTGCTACTCTGCTCATTGGGTATAAGACATGGTGAGGCCATCAAACTCAAAGCAAGATCTTGGATAACACTTGGATAATGAGTAATTCTACAGGTATCATTACCAAGATCTCAAAAAGAATCTGAGTAACAGTGGCACACCATCCAGCAGGGTATTGAAAGTTCTCTTACTGTTGGTTGAATCAGGTTCAATGTATTGCATTCTTTGGGTAGGTAAAAGGATAATTGTGATTGTTTTTGTTTTGACCAATGTGAAATGCAGATAGTTAATATCATAATTCAATTCAAATATAATATGGATAGCACTATTTTCCAGTGCTGGAATTCAGCAATACCGGGACTTTCAGTGAGTTCTATGCTCTCTTTTCTAGACATATGTATCAATGCTGAATTTCACAGGCTTTATACCCAGTTCTTATCATTGTCATAGCAGCAGCTGAAAATGCTAAGCCTGCCACCATTGATGAAATGTCTTTATCACAATCAATTCGATTTGCTTCAGGTCAAGCAAGTAGTTCTGAGGGGCACAGGTCGATAACAGAATCTCAATCTAATGCACCTGGAACTACAACATTATTGGAAGCAGAGGCTGCAGAGCATACAGGAGGAAATTTAACATGACTTGTATGACATAGTCTCTCTTTCTATATGAGAACTATTTTTAATTGTATCAGCTGTTGTCTTGCATGACCGTATTTTGTTCTTCTTAAATAGCTTCTCTTTAATAAGACCTGGGTGCTATGTTTATTTATTCAATTCTTGAAGTAATCTAAGTGTGTTTTATGATTCTACACAAGGCCGACAAATCTAGATCCAGTACTCTGAAAGCACTTGTCTAAAATACAAGGGACTGGAGTCCAGTACTAACTATGGAGTTTTACAGAGCTCAGTGGATCAAAATAGGTCTATTGGCCTTGAACCAGTACGTACCCGCACTAAATTAACAACACTCGGCACTACACAGAGACTGGGTCTGAGCAGTACAAGAATATTGGAGACTCAAAGGTTGAACGTGAACATCGATCAAACAACCTAGAACATAGACAAACCGATATTTCTCGGTTCAGAAACAGATCTTCCTTGTGTAAGTACCATAGGTGTGGAGAAGCAGCATCGACTCTTTCGTCAGTCTGTACAATTGCAAGATATCAAGAAGAAATAAAATCAAACATACCACCACACATAGAGTCTTTATTGTCGTCCGCCCGCTACGTACAAAACTTCGGACTTCTTTGTAGAGAAGAATTTTTCGTAAGGGGTGTTAGCCGTGACTGCCACAAGACAACAACGTGAATGAACGGGGTGCCGTCCAACTACACTCAGAAACATATACTAGCAGGTTCAATCCTTTGCAGAAGACAAGAAGACAGTGGGTATTCTAAATGTGGTTAAGGACAGTGGGAAATCAAAATCTGGACGTTTAATTGACAGGAAGATTAGAAGCGCTCTCATGTGTCCAAAAATAGGGACAAAATTGGGCAAGATGTGCTGATGAAGGATATGACCAAACCAAACCCGCCTATTGGTCTTACATATTATTTCTATGTGATATACTCAAGAACAATTCGGCGCGAAAGCAGTATACAAGACGGCGATGGGGAGTATGGTGACTTCGCTGTCGCGCCAGATCATAAGGGGTTAGTCTCACGGTGTTCAAAATGATACCAGAAAGTAAGTACTCGAATCAGCCTTAAAACTTAAGGAGGAGTATATGAATAAAGACAGGGAAGACTTGAAACAGTAGAGAGCCACGATTCTAGGCCAGAAGCGGTGTGGAAATGAGCACTGGAGGAGGAATCTATCAACCGGACAAGGTTGCAGAATCATGTTCAAGCTCCAAGTCGTTAATGAAATCGGGTTCAGAATTGAACTCGTTTTCTTACTGGATAACTTTTTTCGCTGGGCGGTTGCCATGAAAAAATGAAGAATTGATTAAGTCTATGTTGTATGGCTTCCATAGTCTTGTGATTGAATAGAAGGGCAGACACCAGCGACCACAGTGGTCGAGGAAGCCGCGCAGTCCATCTCAACGATGTCTGATGCACAGAAACAATGCCGTTACAACGAAGGCACACGTCAAGGCTTGAATGTAATATATCCAGAAACCATTCCAATTCACCGGTCGAATCGGAATGGAACGATGGCAGCACTACAAAACGCTGCATCGCTGGCCGGCGATTCTGTGTGAACTCCGCCGTTGTTTGCTTCCCTTTTACCGGAGCCTTCGGCTCAGGGTTTAGAGCCTAGGTCACTCCCTTCGCGTTCCTCCTTTGAACGTTTCTTCTACCCACTCTTGAACCTTCCCGTCTAGTAATTCCAATTCCAACTATGTCTGAGTGACCAACAATTATCCAGAAGGCTTCTGTTCTCCTCAAGAGGCTGTGGAGTAGAGTCCCATGGGATGGATTTTATGCGGAGGCTTTGGGGAAGTATGGCGATGGGAACCTTATCGATCCCAAAGCCGGTTAGAAAGATTGATAGGTTGATTATACTTTGGTGCATTCTAGTCTTCGCTCCTTACATTAGTGATTAGCACGATTGGCTAGTACCAGTCTGATGGCCAAATCTTCATATATTCTATGTGCATCGAACCCATCCTTTTTGGAAGGTCACTTACTCGTCATACGCGCGCTTGACTATACCGACAGAACAGCTCTAGTTTATGCTGCAATATATTTTCTATCTAAACAATCTACATCCCTCCAGTTTCGAGTACAGGTGCGTCCCTGTACCCGTCAAGGTCATTACTCCTCCTAAATGGCAGTATTATATCCGTCTCTGACACATTTATTTGGTTTTCCTCCGTCTTCTCTTGTGTGGGGTCCCAAATTACCTATGCAAAAAGTACGAGTACGAGATAGGATCCAGCTATCACAGGAAAAATAAAGAACCAGTCGATAAGTAGATTGATTTGGACTGAGGGTTGCATGCAGAACATTGGTAGTCCAGTATGATTTCTTTTTTTGTTTTTCGCCCTCTTTTGCAGGATACTCGAGCTCGAAAGGAGAAAAACTTGAATAAAGTGGATATCACAATTTGCTGTTTGGTTGTTTTGACTAATAAGCCCTTTTGTCCTACCGCTCTCAAGATGTACCTGAGCAACCGTCTTGGAATCGGTGTTTATGCTCGTGTGCAATTGTATGCTCATTTTATTGTTGTACCGCTGAGACTGCCTATTTTGTAAAATTTGTTACAGCAAACTGGTTACAAAACGAGAAGGGCGGGATTAAAAACGCTCATCAGAGTCTTTCGATGATTGAGATGGGGAATGATATACTGCCAGTTGCGAGTTGGTCTGAATCAGACGGTCCGGCGCATTTATGAATTTGACAATGCGCAGAATCTAGTAGTGATCTGTTGGATTATTGATTTTCTGTTACTTTCCTTCAATGTGATACTTATTGTAATCATTGCCTCAAAACCACTTGTGGAATCTAGCCCTATTCTTGAGAATACAATGTCGAGCAGAGAAACGATAACCCAAGAATTACCATTTGCCCCATCTACTGTCTGGGAAGTTAGAAAAATGCTCTGAGAACTACAGGGTCCAGTAGTCTTCAACCTAATTGACCAGTGATGATTGATTTCATTGTGTCCGGTCACTTATATAGTGTTGCATGAAGCATTTGAAATGTTTAGACTTTGGGCCGCCCGGGCCAACACAATTTTTTGGAGTTCAACTGGCCCACTCCAGTATCATGACTGCCAGTATCATGACTGGTGGTCCAAATTCTTTTGTCGGCCATGTGAATATCGTTTATTCTGCAGCGAAAGATGGACCTGAAGAAAGTTCTCCTAGAACGTACACGTTGAAGAATTGGAACTGCCGACTTCTAATAAGTTTTATAATTGGGCATATGCAGAGTGACTCCGATGCAGTGAATCAACGTGTATATGATCCACTTGATGAATCACAGCATCTTATCTCGACTCCTTTTTCTTGTAGACTTGTGTACATACCCTAAGTCTCAGAATTCTTTGAAAAGTCAATGAATTGAAGTTTCCTGGGGATCTAAAACCTTGAAGGCTTCTGTTTCTTGTGCCATAGACTTCGGAAAGACGTGATCAATAGTCTCAGAGATCCAAAGATAATAACTCTTTGACAGCTTTCACCAAAAAGTACAAGTGCTGTATGAAGCCGGCTGAATTGTTTAATACAATCTGAGGCGCTCGTTCCAAAGTCTTGGAACATTTGATGGCAGTGCGATCTCCTTGTGTTGTGAGGTACTTATATCAACATGGTTAGGAAACCCCTGCAAATCTTAACGCCCATCTTTCTTTCCACCCTTTCTTACATCACAGCCTAGGCATACCCAAATAATGTCCAGTTCCTTCTACAAGAATGCCACAAACTGCACTTTTAACGGGAAGGTATTCAATGTTGCCGGTAACTTGAATTTTATGGGCGATTCCGGATCCGAAGATCAAATTGTCTCGCATGGTGCACAAGGGGAGTCAATTTTTGATGAGGTTGGTTGGGTCCACATACTTGAGTAATGCAGATCACTTAAGGTTAGCCGACATTATTTCGACCTACACACAGTACCAGAGTGTACGTCGGTGTGACATGCGCCTTTTACAACAACTATCAGAAGTCAATGAGGGGCTATTACAACCATGGAGGCCAGAGAAATTGAAGTATACAACAACTGCTTACAAGATTGACTTGATTGGTCATGCGGCTGGTGCTTTAACTCATTGCATAGCTGTGCGTTACAGTGGAAAAGATGCTTATCCTGTATGCCTTTCATGTTTCTCAAATAAAGAACACGTAAAATAACACTGCTTTTGCAGGCATGGGAACGAGACTTCTTGCAATATTCTAACCAGTACAGTTCTTATTTCACTTTCCTTTCTGCCTTCTTGTTCACAAAGTTCTTTGATGAAATGTTCTAGTCATCCAAATATCGTTCATCTGTTTGGATTTAATAGACAGAAATCAAGTCCGGCTTTAATTTTCTGTGATGGTCAGTAGGATATATAATGATTGATAGGGTGGTATTAATTGACCTTTCCAAACATTGTAGATGTTGTTCCATTCATGCATGTCTGGGAAGATTGCTTACCAATTGTCAAGTCGTATATTCACAACAGCATTGTGTGTTGTTTCCTCCCTGCAACTCCAGCCCTTTATATCTCATGTTAGATTCCCTTAGGAGTTGGCAAAGACAGAAGCCAAGGATGAATTTCGTAAACTCATATATGAAAGTCTTAATGTCAGACTGCAAATTGTGCTCATTGCTTAATATTAATATTTTTCATAGAAAAATGCTGTATTCATTCGATGTGATACAGGAGACATTTGTTTTGGTTCACAAGGACCATCCAAAAAGATGCCATCACATATGTATGGTGGATGTGCCATAGAGACTTCAGGCACATCACTACCTTTCAGCTTATATTATGATGAAGCTGGTCTCAAAAAATATCTATTAGGGATGATGGGACAGAATAACCCTCCAGTAGTGGTTCTATCGTTCATACCTTATTTTTCATATTCCCTTAATGATTTCACATCAACCGAGGTTATACTTCTTCCCTCAGTACTACAGCGAGGTCATGATGGACTCAGACAAAAGCTTATTGGGTCATTCAAAAATATGGATAAGTCATATTCATACACATTGAAGCCCTGGAGATGTAGTTATGATTATGATAACAAGGGAAAATTACTTGGGACTGGGTGGACTCGGTGGGTCACTAAAATAGTATGGAAAAGAATTAGAATTAGAACTCACTTTTTCACTGGGACCCCAAAATTATGCTTTAGGTTTTACTATGGGAGTTACATTGGAAAGGAATTTCGGCTCCATGTCGATTGTAGCCCTGAAGCCACAAAAAGAATATACAGTGCTTGGCTTCATCAGAAACAACATTATCTCAATGTGGCCAAGGAACATGCATTTGACCGATTTGGTAAACAGATTTCATTCCTGAAAAAGATTGGTTTTGATTCAGCCAAACACAGATGTAATTACCGAATTGACTTTCCACCTCAACGATAGCATTGACACCTGTGTGGTCGGACATCTGGTTGTCATGCCAAGGAATGTTTATCTGTTCATTGCACCAGTGACTGTCGATAGGTGCCTTGAAAGTGGTTCGACTGAAGTAAGATGGTTGACAAATGGAAGAGATCATTATTTCTGGTCCTTTGACCCATCTGGGGCTACCCCGTTATCAAGGAGAGTCTGCAATATTTTAGGCCTTCCGAACTACAGGACACGTGTTGCTTTTGAGGGACCTTCTAAAATGTTTTTTGATTACCAGTATGAAGCCACCAAGTATCTGCAAGAGATTCAAGGATTTGACCCCTCGACACAAGATTATGCTCGAGCCCGTGGACTCCCACTGGCTGAGATGATCTCCCCATTTGAAGATTTCTATGCGAATGGTACGTGTAACACACTATTCGACCAAGGGAAGAATTCTCTAATTATTGAACGATTTAATAGTGGCAAATTTAACTGAAGAAGATCAAGAAGCATTTGAGGTGTGGTTCGATGCCGAAGAAACATTGAGCAACGTGTCAGATTTGGAGTCAGAGTATGGGGATGCTAGCTCACAACTTCAAAGTAAGTCCTCGAGAGGTCAGATTTCTTTGATGTATTAATGGATGTTTTCAGCAATTCCATTTCCGATCCCTGGTGCTGAGCAAAAACTGAATGGGAGTACTACAGAAATTTCAGGGGACTCGGACCTGGTGGGTTTCGAGGGAGATTTCTCTTTTAATGAAGAGTCGGATGAATCAGCTTCGCAGGCCCTTGGGTTAAGTCCGTCTTTGGGATCAGCCTTAATTGCGGGCTGCAGACCAAGTCCATGGCTACGTACATATCTTATTCAAGGGGATGTCGAATCATGGACGGGTGAGAGGGATCAAAACGAATTTCGTTGGAGGTTTACTTCCGGCGTCTCCGACACTGGTGATCAAGAAATATACACCTATCGTAGGATTTGTCCCAAATGTCTCAGTCATACGGATCAACATCAACAAAGAATAGGAAATTTGTATTGGTGTAGCAGGTGCAGAAGGGATCACCGGGAGAACCCCTACATACAAATCAGAAAACGTCGTGCGTCCATCTAGATGCTGAATCTGGCTAGTAACACCTACTATAGGAAGATCAATATCAATATCCGTCGCGTATACAAGTAAATTCATTGGATACATGGTACAAAAAGTACTCAAGTAAATCATTTCAATACATAGAGAGTCGGTGGAAGAGGTGGAGGCAATTCCTGAATGATCTGAATGATCTGATGTGCTTGGAGTCGATGCGAGTCAGGGACAGGATGCGGCTGTGCCAAGGGTTGGCTTTTTGCCTTTGGGACAACAAACAAACGAGTTTTCAGTCACTGGGTGCAAGAACCTGTAGCTTTTTGGAATTACAGTAAACTTACAGAGGAATTATGGATTGTCTACATGTCTGTAATTCTAGTGGAATTACAGTGATGACATACAGTGAGATTTTACCCATATATAGAAATTTTATCTCATAAAGTCACTCTGTAAGTTCACTGGAATTACAGACATGTAGACAATTCATAATTCCACCATAATGTCACTGTAAATCCATGGAAATACAGGTTCTTGCACCCAGTGAGTGACATCATCGGTTTTTGAAATTTGTCGAGTACATTTCTCCGTCTGCCCACTTCTGAGCCTTCCTGTCCGATTCTGCTCCTCATCGTGCCAGAGACATTCGGTCTCCCAAGCTCAACACAGATATCTCCTACACCAAGCGCGTTCCATATGACGCAATTTCGAACCCAGCGTGTCTGACATCAGTTTTCGGAACGCATCTGTTTTCCTCAAGAAGCCGTTGAATACAGCCCGGGTGGATGAGTTTTACACAGAGGCCTTGAAGAAGTACGCCGATGAAAATGCGATCAATCCTGAAGCAGAGAGGAAGCTGGTTGGAAAGATTGATAGGTTGATGATACTATATGTGACGGGGAAGCTGGCCACACTGGGAAGCTGGCCATTTGGCAAATAGCTCCTTGTAGAGTATATATTGGTCATGTCTGGGGGCTCTTATAAGCAAGTGAGGATAGTGCCTCCTTGTATACAAGAGCTTGTAGGGTAGCGTCAAGGCCGCTGGGAAAGAGCGAAAAACGAAGAGGAGAAATAGCCGAGATCACGTGATTTCCTTAATTGGTTGACCCCTGACTGTCACTGTTCTGGCCATAACTTATCAACAAGACGGCCGTTTGACTTGCTATTGGGCTTATTATGTTCTGCTGTGTATATAAATTATTAGGCACACTTTTATAGCTTGTTTAAACTTTTTAGCCATATCCTGCTGAGACAAGCTTTCGGTATCACATTTAAGGCCACCACGTATTTAGATGGCCCTAGTAAGTCCAAATGCCTGTAGATCTGCACCATACTGTATACACATGGAATCAACACAGTTTGAATCATTAATTTGAATTCTCCCAATTTCATTATGCAATCAATCGAAGCAGAAAAAATTCCATAGCCCTGATGGTCAAGAAAAAGGAAGACCGAGAACTGCAAGGTTGTTTACTTGCGTTCAGAGTATTTGGGACTTGATTGAGGGTTATTTCCAGTGTGTAATTATCCATTGAACTGCATGAAAGGTTATTGGTCCCAGTTTGTTGACTTTACATCTCCTAAAGATAAGCTAACACAGGTGTAAGAGTAAGTTCAAGGCTTTCTCATCGAAAAATCACTTTGCTTCAACCGCTCCAGAAATGGATTTCTGCCATGGAATAGTCTCACACAAGATGAATTATACTTCTAGACAGTAGTGAGAATTGTTTTGCACAACATTGACCGCTCTTATGTGTTCATACTCATATCCGAGTTTTACATAGGTTCTACTTCTCGGAATACAGAAATTTAACAGAGAAAACTCTATCAGAGTTTCCCAAACACATGCTTGCAGTCAGCATATATTAGCTAAACTATGTCTGGCACTGTCCCGCTCCAATACTCCCTAAGAAGTGAGCAGGACGAACGGTACCAGAGTATTTTCCCACGACTGGCCAGGTACCCGGTTTTGACCAAAAACCAACTCGCGTCAGCAAAATATTCACCACACCTCAGCTGCTGCATGTAAAATTATAAAACTTATAGGCAACATGCCTGAGGGGTCTCTCTAGCCTCTGCCAACAGTGTTTTTGAGATTCCTAAGCTTCTCAACCTGATATATGGGAAACATGCTTAGGTGGCCAGGTTCCCCCTAACAGATAGTACCTTGGTGCGTTCTAGTTGTATATTCCTCATTGTCTCAGTGGTTAACACGATTTTTTGGCCGTATGTTTATGTCTTCTATGTGCGTCAAATCTATACTCCTTAGAAGACCACCTATCGATAGTATCCATCATATGCACGCTTTAGTATGTCAACAAAACGACCCTGGTTTCCGCTGTGATATTTGGTACCAAAGCCGGCCTACATCTCCAATTCCGAGTTCCGGCAGTGCGTTCTTGTACCCGTCGAGGTCAGTACTACCTCTTAAATGGCAGTCTTTATATCCGTTGACACACATTTTCGCTGGTTATCTTCCTTTTTACCTTGTGTGGGGTCTACTTTCCAACTTGCTTATGCACAAAAGACTTCGATGGGCTATATCACTACATCTACTGTGTGGGTTCCCTCTTGATGTATGCGCGTCTCTTCTCGGTTCATCATATAACAAAGGTCTCTGACGAAGCCCGCACTTGCAGGGCACAAGCCAACCCTTGTAATTGTGTAGAACTCGCGATGTTTCGTATATTCTCAAGGTGCTTTTGAAGTTGTAGTTGATGCAGCGTACGGATCATCTCTCCCATGTTAACCTTCCTCTCAATCGAGTGGATCCCTTTCAGGCTCATGTCAATCGCCATGTTCCATGAACGATTCAAGTAGCCTTCTCTCATATCTGCTTGATACTTCGCAAATAGGCTCGAACACTTGTCAGTGGTGGGTTTTAAGTTCATATGATCAGCCGTATCAGAGGTGTTTTATCGAGTTGGAAATATGAACGGGGTTTCACTATCAGACCCTTTCCTGGATCTACTGCACCTGAGTACTAGTTCGGGATCAGTAACAAGTATGGAATCTTACAGATTTGCTTATTCTTATACTACTGAGACTGTGTTATGTGAGAGCAAATCAGTTATATATTACGAGACGAGAAGGCGGGATAAAAAGAGCGTTCATTTGTCTAACACGTATGTTTGCTTCCTCTTTATGCTTGTAGAGTATCTAAAATTCTTAGAGTACTTTATTCCGTCATTTTCGCCTATACCTGTACACTTACGTGGCCACGTGCCGTTTTCCTTAGTTATTGTTTTCTTTCGTGTCACGTATGCCCAATCTACCTGTTGGCTTGCTATTTTGCCCATCAGGCCTTCTGCGGGTGCGCAAAAGGAGCCACACACTCTACACCTTTTTTAGCACCTCGACAGAAGTCAGGTTGCTGCGTACTTGGCTCGGGACCGGATTTCGTCACTAGCGGAGACTCACCGCTGACACCTGGACAACAACCATCTACGGCGGGAACGGCAGAGGGTCAAAGTACACGAGACTCGTGTAGACCCATGACCAGCCCAAACGACTGGATACAGACAGACAACTTAAGAACGGAGACTCCGGACCACCCCAAACTAGACATGTTGCCAACCCCGCAGACTGCTGGGGTCATAAGACCTAACTCTAATACATTTCCCTATTCAGACATTTTAGCATCTAGACCATTTAGACTTCAAGAATCTAGGCGACAAGAAATTGAAGAATACAAACGAGAAATAGAAAGAATAGACCAGGAAGAAGCACGACTCAAAGAGGAAATCCGCAAAATTGAAGAAGAGATGGCCGAAGAAGACCGGCGACATGCAAAACGACGTGCAGACCGCCGGGACCAACAAATAAGACAAGAAATCAAACCCGGACCGCGCGAGACAGTAGAACCTGGGCATGGGATAAACTATATTGGTGACCCCATGACCGTGCCCCAACCTTCTTTCCCAGGTCAGCCAATTCCAAGTGGGCCGTCGATCCCACCGGTACCTAACTCGGCACAATACCCACCTGTAATTTGGCCGCCAGTCCCAGCTAATTGGGTGCAATGCCCGGCTCCACCGCCTGTAATTTGGCCGCCGATCCCAATTAATTGGACATATGATATATCCTGTCCAGCCGTCGACTTCACCTATTTTCCCCCCTCCTATTCCATTCCCAAATTTACTACCCCCCCTATCGCCTCAACAAGCCGATAACTCTAGTGCGGCACCTCAAGTCCCACCCCTCCTACCCCAAATCTACCCACCAGCATTAGAATTGCTGCCCAAAAGTCAAAAACGGAGCAAAACAATAATGCGGAATGCGGATTCTCGACCTGGACAGCCAAAATCCACTGGTAAAAAGTACCAAGGAGGCTGTCCAGCCCGAGCTCGTAAAAGGAATAACCCTGTTCAGGGTTATTGTGGGGGAGGGAATAGGGGAGAAAGCGGGAAGAGAGGGAAGGATGTTGGAACATCACGTATCCCAACAGAGCCAGATGGAGGTATGTTGTCCGACAATTCGGACTCGGAGGAGAGCGACGGCAAAGAGGAGATGGATGCAGGCACATTCGAGAGCCTGTCGGCTTGTGCAGTGATGTGTAACAATACTTCCATCACAATCACTATACCTGGAGTTCGAATTGACATGGACTCGGATGTGGAGGTTGAGGTGGATGGGTCCGAAAATTCCAGTTCAGATGGAAACTTGGATGTGGATGAGAACTCAAGCAAAGAGGAAAGCTCGGGGGAAGAGGAGAGCTCAGACTCGGATGGGGAAAGCGAGTGAGGTTTGGACTAGCGTGGACGATCGGTAGCTGAGTCTTCCGAGGCGCCCCTCTGGATATTAAATACCAGTGTGATGCAAAGTCTAGACCTTCACCTGGTGCCCCTCCCCTCATTCTTGTGCTGAGCCAGCCTAACCAGGTCATTGATGAAGGAATAGGGCCGTCGCTTCGTGCGGCAGGTACGAGGCCTTGATTATATGCCGAGTGCCAATAAAGTGACAAAAATAGTATAAGATAAGATTAATGATTTACCAAAAGGATTTAACTCGTGGTAAAGTGCACTGCCACCTTGCGACTCCAGATAAGCAAGAACGAGTCCTCCTAAAGTCGGCCTCGTAATGGACGACCAGTAGCTGGGCCTTCTGGGGTGGCCCCGCAGACAAATTTCTGTGTGCTCAATGATCTCAGGCTGGTATTCAACAATCACTCCTACAACTGTTTCCTCATGCCTTTCACCCAGTCTCATTTCCTCGTCATCAGTTGATTCAACTTCTTATATTCTACTCCCACTCCTACCCTTAATCCTTCAAACTTTTTGCGTACACATTTTCATTCATGTTAAAAGACATTAACCCAACTATTTCTTATATCCTATTCCTACCCCTAATCTTCTATTCTCACATGCACATACCCATTTATTGTTGAGAAATCAACCCCATGGATTGATTTGGTCGGGGAGGGTGTAGAGTATCTAAAATTCTTAGAGTACTTTATTCCGTCATTTTCGCCTATACCTGTACACTTACGCGGCCACGTGCCGTTTTCCTTAGTTATTGTTTTCTTTCGTGTCACGTACGCCCAATCTACCTGTTGGCTTGCTATTTTGCCCATCGGGCCTTCTGCGTGTGCGCAAAAGGAGCCACACACTCTACAATGCTCTCCACTATCGCTGAAACACTCATCTTGGTTTCCTGCTCTCTCCTCAACACGCTTCTGCTAATTAACCGATCCGACTGGATCATACCAAGCGTCAATCATTCTAGAGTTCAGTCCAATCACGAGCGATACGATACTCCAAACGAAGAAGTAGAGTTGACAAGTGGATTCATTTGAGTCGGGGCTTGCATATATGAAAGGAAGTAGGCCATCGCTGCACGTGGCAGGTACGAGGCCGTACCAAGAGACAGAATGACATAGAAGAAATGACATAAGAGAGAAAAACTCCGGTCTGGACCGTAGAAACACCAACTCAATTGAATGAATGGGCCTAAAAATAAGACTGCCAAATGGGTCTCTGCGTGGAATTGCTGAGGACCGCAGTTTAGTAAGGACGAGTCCTCCCTAAAGTCGGCCTCGTAATGCGTGGGGAACATTAGTGGTCCCTTCTTTTCGCCCTTGGTCGGAGGATACTCAAAAAGAACTTTAAATTAATGTGGGGAGGGACATCACAACGGTTTGTTTTGACTACTAGGCCCTTCTTTTGTACCGCTCTCCAGATGCACCTGTGTTACGAGGCCGACTGAAAGGAGGACTCGTCCTTACTTATTCCCGTCGCTTAGCGCATTCTGTGGAAACCCATTTGGCATATCAAAATCTTATCGCATTCAGGTGACCACGAGTTCATCTTTCGTCTTTTCACAGAATCACATGGCAACTCGGCATTCATACAACATCTTTTCAGTTTTGGAGGCCTCGTACCTGCCGCACGAAGTGACGGCCCTATCCCTTCATACTGTCTCGGACTCAGAATCGGTGGTATGCTCGTGTACTATTGTATAAGTAGTGCTTATTTTATATTTGTGCCAGCGAGACTGTATCTTGTATGTAATTTTGGTCAGAGCAAACTGGCTACAAGACAAGAAGGCGGGATTGAAAAATGCTCATTCAGAGTTTTTCCTTGACTGAGATGGATTCTTCACATTCTCTTCAGACAAAGGGCAAGCATTATGCAGAACCATTCTGCACGAAAAGATCATGACGACTCACACGATCGGCAGTGGTCAAGCCCCTGGTTCCGCTCTGAGTACGGAGTACCAAAGCATCTCTCCGTAGCTCCAATCCAGTTGTCACCTGGAGAAACCAGAAGAGTGCATCAACTCTCTGCTGAATTGATGTATACGACATAGAGGGTTTTGAGAGAAATCATAATGTATTGAAGGGGTATTGAGAGATAGTAGAGACATAAAAAATTCGTGTAGAAGTGAGCGTCGAGGATGTGTCGAGGTAGTACAGCGTCCGTTAGAAGTGCCGTGGGAATGTCGCTAAATCTCAGTTGGTCCCCGCTCCCACGCGCGTTACAGCTACTCGCTCAGCGCTCATGACTCAACACGATGGTCTCCACTTCAAGCTTCAATGTTCATTTCGTTCCAGCTATCTTCTCTTGGTGACACTCATCTGGTCCCTTATCCACATTCCATTACCTATGGACAAGAACAGCCGGTTCTCTTGCCATCACCGGTGCTGCTGCTCCCTTTTTCATCACTTTTGTGGTGGTTCTGATATTTGCTGAGATGGCGTGTTCCTGTGAGTTTCATTATCCGATTTCTCTTTGAGCTTTTCACTGAAGGTCCGTACTTACAGTTGATGTAATCTACCCAACTCTTCCCTTCAAGTTCCTCACCGGACCCATACGTGTTCTCATTGTGCTCAACATGTTTACCCACTATTCCCTTGCTTGTACGATACCACCTGGATTTGTCGATGCGCAAGGTCCACAACCACCCAAAACGTTTCCCCAGTGTCTTCTATAGGCTTCGCACAAACGGCCGACAGATGACTACACGTACAGGGCATTTTCGCCCCTGGAAAATGGTTTCAGAGGGGATGAGAGGACAGGGAGGTTAAATATGAAAGGTGAAACCTCAGTCGAAGCGCAGGATCATGAGATTTACCGGAAAGTTGCGTTGAGTAGGGGTGAGGTGAGAATACAAATCCTTGAGCGCGCTCTCTCCCCTTGTTCTTGTTTCATAACTAGGGAAGCTGATTTGATATAATCAGGCATTTATCAACTCGTACGACTTGGGAAAGACACAGAATCTAAAGTTGTTTTTTAATATCGGGGAAGGAGGATAGTGAGTAACCCATTGTCGTGTATCTCGGGTCAATAACCCATACTCATCATCGTTACCTTCTCATCCCCTTCGTTCAAATCATCGCCCGTGATGATCCTTCCTTTTCTTTGATTGTATCCCTTCTCATCATCTTCGTCGAACTTTTCATTGATTTGTAAACCTTCTCACTTTCGTATTTTGCCATACACTGATGGACGATCATGGGCTCGAAGAGAAGGTTTCAAAAGACATCGCGGAGTCAGAGGAGGAGAGGAGTTAACTGATGATGAGATTGATGAGAATAGTTTATAGGAGTTGGAGGGAGGGGGGAACATGTGTAGGAAGAAGATCAGTATGGGAAATCAGTCCCGGAACTGAGTTGAGCAATGAAGATCCCACCTCACCTCATTTTCAATATTCCTATTGTTGCAAATCATGTATGTGATGATAACCTTCCAAGGCCATATGACGCTTCGGATAATTGAAAAGATGCTGGGAAGCTGTTTGATCTACGTCCGGCTATATTATTGGCAATGTACTCTGGTGTACATTGCGTTGACCTGATTTTACCTTTTGATCATTCTATTCTCTTCACATCCTCTACGGTGTTGACTGCCTGGTTGATCTTTCTTTAGATTCAAGCTGGAAATAAGTATGGTGTGGGTTTGGCAGTTGAGCTTGGGCAGGCTTTCGTAAACTTTGTTATTATCAAAGAAAAACCATATGGAAAGTCCGTCTCGATTTGTTCACCAACAGAGATGTCTAGCACGAGCTTGGTCCTCACCGGTCACCCACACGATCACAACTATGCAACGTGTTTTGCACCTCCTGATCTATGTTTAACTCACTATCATGGAGGAACACATTTGTTTCGAACTTACATTTGAGACTTAGAATTAATAGTAATGATTTGATCGAACTATTTGTATAAGTAGGGTAGTTCCAAGGTCCAAAACATAAAGGACATATCCACATAGGCTTCTCCCACAAACACCTCTCCTAGCTATTCATGTCTTTGATGCAGTCTCGACCTCTCTCTGAAGCCGATCTCACAATTATCAAGCAATACTTCGAAATGGTGGCAATATCTTTTCTATTGTTCGGCGTTTATGCAACACTCTCCCTTACAGTCATCTGTTTAGTACTGTGCGTAGACTGAAAACCCATTCCTTCAACCAAGTTATGCCCTAATATGCTTCCACATTACAATGACCCCTATTAGGTCGAAAAAGGCCTCTGGATCAAATACAATGACTGTATTGCCCCTTCTCACAGGACTTATGTTTTTGACCAGCTTAGTTAATTCTGTCCTCAACTTAGAGTCTTTCATTGTGCAGTTCCCATCAATGAGTTTTAGTCCACCACCAGACTCTGAAGAGTTAAACACAGTATTAACAACAATTACAATTGTTCAAGCTTTTATGGACAGGCTTAATGTAGGATCCTTTGTTCAAATTATGTTCCAAAGTTGATCACTCATTGACCTGTTAGTATATCATCAGTGATGGGATTGTGGTGTGGAGAGCATGGATCATGTTCCCGGAGAGTCATGTTGTTAAACTGACACTATTATTCTGCATGGTTGGTTCCTTAGGTGAGTATATGCCCTAGGTGTATTATCACAAGTTTTAACTTCATTAAAATCAGCTGCAAGTTTTGTAGATGCAGGGCTTGATGCAGCACAATTAGTGAAAAATGGGGGAGTCGCCAATATCTTAAAATTCAATATCTTGATCTTGGGCCTTCCACTTTTGCTCACAAATATGATTGCTACTCTGCTCATTGGGCATAAGACATGGTGAGGCTATCAAATCCAAAGCAAGATCTTAGATAACACTTGGATAATGAGTAATTCTACAGGTATCATTACCAAGATGTTAAAAAGATTCTGAATAATAGTGGCACATCATCCAGCAGGGTACAAAAAATTCTATTCCTGTTGGTTGAATCTGGATCAATGTATTGCATTTTGTGGGTAAGTCAAAGGTTAATTGTGATTGTTTTAATTTTGAACAATATGAACTGCAGATAGTTAATCTCATAATCCAATTCAAATCTGATGAACAGAGTACTCAATTGTTTGGTATAGTATTACCAGGACTCTCAGTGGGTTCTATGCTCTTTTTCAAATAGATCTAATATTAATACTGAATTCACTGGCACAGGCTTTATACCCAGTTCTTATCATCGTCATAGCAGCAGCTGAAAATGCCAAGCCTGCCACCATTGAAGAAATGTCTTTATCACAATCCATTCGCTTTGCTTCAGGTCAAGCAAGTAGTTCTGAAGGGCACAGGTCAATGACAGAATCTCAATCTAATGCACCTGCAACTACCACATTAGAACTTGAAGCAGAGCACACAGTAGAAAATTAAATTGACTTGTATGTCATAGTCTCTCTTTCCATATGAGGACTATTTTGAATTTTATACCGCCGTTGTCTTTTGTGCCTGTATTTTGTTCTTCCTAAATACCTTTTCTTTAATAAGGCTCAGGTGTTATATTTATTTATTTATTCAATTCTTAAACTAGTAATCTAAGTGTGTTCAATGAAGCGCACAGCTCAGTGGATCAAATAGGTCTATTGAACTTAAACCAGTATGTCCCCACACTGAATTAACAACACTCGGCACTCCTTAGGGACTGGGCCATAGCAATGTGAAAATATTGACTCTGGAGACTCAAAGGTTGAACATTTATCATTCAACTTCAAGTTAGAACCTAGACAAACCAATATTTTTTGATCTGGATATGGATCTGCCTTGTGTGAGTACCATATGAATGGAGAGGCAAGGTTACGAGGCCCTTTTAAGGCCGAGTTACGAGGCCCTTTTAGGCCGAGTTAACTTACAACGATGTCCAGACCCGTGGGAAGGGCGCATATGTTCACGATCACAAGATCATCGGATGTCGGCACCTCACTACAACCGAGCCAGTGTGCTCGCCCACTCGGATAAGTCCGGCGGAGATTGAAAATGGGTAATACTTATGGGCGCTAGGACAAGTCCGGCGGAGTTCAAACGGATAGCACTATCTTCGTGCTGAAGAAGTGTCAAGGATGAGGAATTGCCCACAAAGGCACAAAGGGAAAGGGAAAACGGGGGGAGGGGGGAAGGGGAACAGGCAAAAAAAGGAGAATGGAATGAAGGATAAAAGAATGGAAACAGTGCTGCATAGGGAAAGTAAAGGAAGAATGTAGAGTAAGTAGACAGAAGGGTAAACAGACATTGGCTCAGCAAACAAGCTCAGTGACAGTGTAGTTCACCTTGGTAAAAATGGGTTCATCAAAAACTCCTTATGACAGAGGTGCCTCCCAAAAGCATGGGGCAGCTTGACCAGCACTAGAGTTTACCAACCTGAATATGCTTGCTCCCCATTCCCCTCTTTAATTATTCATAGGTCATAGGAGCAGGGAAGAAAAGAAAAGAAAGAGAGGAAAGGAAGGGAAGGAAGAGGGAAAAAAAGGAAAGGATGCAGGTTTAATATTAATTATGTGAAGTTACTTCTCAGTTACCACCTACTCAATGTAAAAGTTCATCCTCCTTTTTGAGTCATATATACTTATCACCAAATTGGACACATCAGTAGTAACAATTTGAAGTATAACACATGGTATTTACCCAAGAATTTGAACTTGAAAGTTATATCTAGTACCCCCCATATGAAACAAGATTACAGCCATTTGCAAAAAAAAAAAAAATGAGCCTGAAGCTTGTGAGTTACTCTCTAAAGCAAATCCAAGCTTCAATATACTTCAATGTCATTCAAGAGAAACATTCTTCATTGAGTTTGTGTTACAATTTGTTCAATTGTAGCCACTTTACTTCCTTCAAAAAGAATCTACCTTGCAAAAATCAAAGAAAAACAATATCACAGTCAAAAAAAAAATGCTAATGAAAAGGGAAAATCTGTCATTGACATCCCAAATAAAGAAAAAGAGAAAAATCAATTACAGCCGTTTTCAAAACGATAGGCCACCCCGATTTCCCCTCCACTCAGGCGGACTTCGAAATCCACGGGATATCTACGTCACTCATATAAAAGCTTGTTGCTACGTGCCCCACTGTTGTCTCTCGAATGTAGTACATTTTTTCTTTTGCGCCTCCCCTAAGCTTTTGTTGCACAAATGACGACTATACCGCACGTCGGTCACCCCAGCGTATAAGGGGACATGGCGATGCACAGTAGCAGTACTTCATCTAATAGTAATTATGAGTACCGAATCTAAAGTCCAGGTGACCTTTGGAGCCATGTCGCCACGTGGATTTCGAAGCCCGCTCAAGTGGAGGGGAAATTGGGGTGGCCTATCGTTTTGAAAACAGCTGTAAAATGATACACACATCATTGAGTAACCACAATGCATGGCATGATTTGGGATTTTAATAACTGGAGTTGTCCATACAATCATCAATGCAATTTTCACAATTTTGTTCAATCTTTGGTGAGAAGATCCAAGAGGATGGGACCCATTCTTAGTGAATTCAATGGCAGCTCTTATGGAGGAACTCATAACTTATTTTAATTTATTTACCCAACAACAGAAGATTTTGGAACAAGGTCATGATATCATCTGAAAAAAACTTCGCAATTTAGATGCAGATAGTTCTCCATACTCCATACTATGATCAGATTGGTGGGCATATTGATGTTCTTGCTCATCATGAATTTGTATCTGTGAATTATACTTCTGTATATGAAATATGTAGATAAATGCAAAAGATCAAGTCAAATCCCCCAGATTTGGACTTTCAGTCCAGCATAGTACACCCCACGAGACATATTTATTCAGACAGTGGTGTGCATTTGGATTTCAGTGACCTTATGATGTCCAAGATTGGTTGAAACATTTCAGAATGCATCCATAGAGAGTGAACGCATTGCATCCATATGTGTAGCCTTTATTAGAAGAAGTAGCACCTCTTCTGTTTCAATAATTATGATGGTAGAATGGATGCAAGTCAAAAGGATTTCTTGAGCAGCCTGACAGAGAAATTGTCAGATTTACTCTCAAATCAATTACATACTTTGGAGGCTATTACTTTACATGTTGATTTATTGATGCTACTGGTTCTATGTATTATCATGATGGTGTTGTTCATAATGGACAATTAAAAGTAGATACTGTAGGTGATCAAGTCTCTAAAAGAGCTGATAATGGAGAGAAATAATGATTGGTGTATTGTATATTAAGGATTAAAGGAGGATGAAATCATACAGCTTCCACTATTATACATTACAACCAACAGTTCATTGATATCCAGCACTATGCTGCATCTTTGGGACTGGTTAAGAACTTTCATTACACATATATGGTAAATACATTGAATCTGGTGTAATATGAGTTAAACCTTACTGTAACAATACTGTCTTGAGGAAAGGCTGAATTCTAGATGATGCAGGATCATTCTATGTGTATGGCACCCATATGCCTTCAATGTACAGTGGCAATGCCATGCTCTAATGCCATCTGGACCATATAGTAATCCAATGAGAATGACTACAACTCACTAAAAAAGAAGAAAGGCCTCGTATCTTGCCATGCAAAGCAATGGCACCTTTCCCCAGTTAACTTACAACGACGTCCAGACCCGTGGGAAGGGCGCATATGTTCACGGTCACAAGATGACCGGATGTCGGCACTTCACTACAGCCAAACCGGTGTACCTGACTCGCCCACCGGACAAGTCCGGCGGAGTTTGAAAATAGGTAATATGGGCACTAGGACAAGACCCGCGGAGTTCAAACGGATAGCACTACTATTGGCTTTAAATCCGTGTCTGGGAAACTCCAGAACCCGATTTGGCTCTGGCCAGAGCCCAATTAGGAAACACGACAAATCATGATTACACTCAGAACCCAATTTGGCTCTGAGGGCATGATGTGATAATTTTCGATGACTGTCAGAGCCGTTTTTGGTTCTGACATGTAATTCTGATTATGCAGCACTCCTATTTGGGCTCTGGACACATGCCGCAGCTGCCGCAATCAATTCCGAACCTTAAACAGCACAATGGGCCTAGTCCTTTCGCGAATTTTTTTTGCTCAATGTCAAGTAATAGAGGTGGACCACCTAGTGTTTTTAGATAAACCTGGTCATGCTGCAGGTGGGGGGCATTCAAAATTTGTGTTGCAAACCGGCTGGTGCCTCTAAATCCCAGGGAATTCCGACAAGTATGTACTTGTCACCTATATATTTGGCCATATCTCATGAATGGCTTCATATTTCTACCTCAAGTAAGTTGTGGAATCAATGTATAGATTATCTTTTATCTTTTGATGCCCAAGTTGAGATGCTCCTGAATGTGCCCCTTCCATAACAGGCAATTTTTTTCAAAAAATGCGGTTTTTCCAACAAATGATTTTTTCAGAAAATCTCCTAGTGCAATCTGAAAGAGAAGCATTAGAAATAGGGGTAGCAATCTACCCAATGATAATAGCAATCAATTTGAGGGTGATATTTGAGTAGAGAACTTGAAAGTGCCACAAATGGCCATTTGTAGGTATTTCTCTTTAAATACCTCCTGCAAATTGCTAGTTATTGACATGGGGTAAATTGCTATCCCTGTTTTTGATGCATCTCTTTCAGATAGCACTAACAGATTTTGCTAAAAAAAAATCATTTGTTGACTTGGAAAAACCACATTTTTGAAAATTGCAATTATGGAAGGGGCACATTGAGGAGAATCTCAACTTGGGCATCAAAAGGTGAGAGATAATCTGTACATTGATTTTACAACTTATTTGAGGTAGAAATATGCAGTCATTCATGAGATATGGCCAAAAATACAGGTGACCATTCACTGCCTTTCTCACTCAAAGAAGTGGCATTGACAAAAAGTTTGTTAAGGGTCAAGTGTGTAATATGTCCTGGACAGAGTAATAGTAAAAACTGCAGAAACATAGAATCCCAGAGTTATAGATGTGTATTATTATGACTTACACAGAGCATGATTGTGTATGTACATCAAAAATAGTAACTCCAGATGGAAAAAATTCATTTATCCACATTAAGATGTAGAAAGAATAAGGAATTGAAGTACTAAAGATCATGAAACAGCATCAAAAAAATTGTCTATGTCAATAATTGAACTCTCATTAGTAGATAATGTGATATGACAATTAACCACTTCACCACGAAGTCATTGGTAAAGTTGATCATTTGATGATCAAGACTCCCAGGGTTAATTTTTGAAAACCCCGGGATTTCCCAGACATGGATTCAGAGCCCTACTATTCGCGCTGAAGAAGTGTAAAGAGTTCGAAATTGAGGACTTGCCCACGCAAAGGGAAGAAAGAAAAAAAAAAGAGATGGGAATAAAGAATAAAGTGGCAAAGGGAAAGGAAAAATCTGCCGTAATTCAAGTAGTTTGCACTTTGCAGAAACCGTTAAATGTCAAGAACGAAAAACCAATATCAAGGTAAGTATTTTAGTAGTGTATGTAATGATTCACCAATCAAATGGGTGGGGAATGATGCATATAATGTACAAGACATGGAAATGGTGCTGCATAGGGAAAGTGAAGTAACAATGTAGAGTAGGTAAACAAAAGGGTAGATTAGAATTAGACATGGAACCTCAGACATTGGCCTAGCAAATGAGCTCAGTGACAGTGCAGTACACCTTGATGAAAATGGGTTCATCAAAAACTCCTTATGACCTGTTCCCAATTCCCCTGTTCCTTTAATTTCATCACTGTTCCATTGCATTCATACTTCATAGTGGGAGGAAAAGAAAGAAAAGGAGGAGAGGAAGGAAAGGAAAAAAGAGAGAAAAGGATGCAGGTTTAACATTCATTATTTGAAGTTACTTCTGAGTTACCACCCACTCAGTGTGAAGGTTTATTCTCCATCTTGAGTCATATTTACTTCTTAGAGCTCAGATAACCAAATTGGACATCAGTAGTAGCAAGTTGAAGTTTAATACATGGTATTTACCCAGGAGTTGGAACTTGAAAGTTATGTGTAGTAATCCCATATGAAGCAGAGATTACAGCCTTTTGCAAAAAGAATGAGGCTCATGAGTTATTGTTTAAAGCAAAGCTCCAATATACTTCAATCTCATTGAAAAGAAACAATTTTTTTTGGGTTTGCGTTACAATTTGTTAGATTTTAGCCACTTCATTTTCTTCACAAAGTTTTCTTCACAAAGAATCCACCTTTCCACAATCAAAGAAAAACAATAGAGACCTTGTGCTTAGCCAACCGTAGCCAACCGCTGCACAGCCGATGCACAGATTTGGCTGAATATGACGTCAATTTTCAATTCAAATCTGCGCAACGGTTGGCGACGGTTGGCTTGGCTAAGCGCAAGGTCTCTAATATTCAGTCATACAAGAATGCTAAAGAAAAGGGACAATCTGTCATTGACATCCCCAATAAAGAAAAAGAGAATCAATGAAAATGATACACATCAAAGAGTAACCACAATGCATGATATGATTTGGATTTCTAAGAATTGGAGTTGTCCATACAATGCTATTTGCACAATTTTGTTCAATCTTTGGTAACAAGACCCAGGAAAGTGGGGCCCAATTTAATGAATTTGACAGTTGTTCTGACTGAACTTATAACTTTTTTTACCCAACAGACTTTGGAACAAGGTCATGATATCATCTGAAGAAAACTTCACAATTCAGATGCAGATAATTTTCCATATGGCCAGATTGGTGGGCATATTGATGTTCTTGCTCATCATGTATTTGGATTTGTAATTTATAGTTCTACATATTGGCTATGTAGACAATGCACAAGATCAAGTGAATTTCCCCCAGATTTGGACTTTCAGTTCAGCATAGTACATCCTGTAGGCTGTGATATATGTTTATTCAGACAATAAGTGGGCATCTGGATTCAATGACCTTGTTATGTCCAAGATTGGTTTCATAGAGTGAATGCATCAATTTGTGTAGCTTTTATTGGATGGAGTACCACCTCTTCTGTATTTCAATATTTATGGTAGTAGAATAAATGCAAGTCAAAAGATATTTCTTGAGCAATCTGACGAACTTGAAGAATTGTCAGAGTTAACTCTCAAAGTGATGACATACTTTGGAAGTTATCACTTTACATGTTGATTTAATCGTTCATTATGGACATGTGTCTCACAGGAAATACCACCATGATAATACATAGAACCAATAGCACCATTAAATGCATTGAATACTGTAGATGATCATGTTTTAGAAACAGCTGATAATGGGGGAAAATAATGATTGGTATATTGTGTATTAAGGATTAAAGGAGTATGAAATTATACAGCTTTCACTACCAGTTTTACAGCCAACAGTTCATTGATATCCAGCATTATGTTGCACCTTTGGTCAGGGACTAGTTCAACGGCTTGCATTACACATATGGTAAATACAGTTTGGCATAACATAGATTAATTTTCAACCCATACTGTAATTGTGTACTGTCTTGAGGAGAAGATGAACTTTAGATGGTACAGGGATGGCTCCAGCCTCCATATGTATGATACTCATATACCTTCAATTTACAAGTGGCAATGCCATGCTCTAACACTATCTGGACTGTACTAATCTAATGAGAATCACTACTATAACTCACTAAAAAAGGAGGGCCTCGTATCTTGCCATGCAAAGCAATGGCACCTTTCCCCAGTTAATTTACAACGATGTCTCAAGTATTCCCACGGGCACAGATTCGTGGGATAGTTCATAGCGCTCAATCCAGCGCTCGGCGTCTACCGGCATCCAAGGTCTAGAATGGCGTGAAATTAGAAATCAAGTCTGACAGATCACGATTACACATGTAATGTGCGATGTGGGGGATTTGATACAGCCGCCCGGGACGGGAAAGTTGATGGCTTCCGGTCCAAACAAGACCACATCAGTGATCGACTCGGGCTGTGTAAAGACGACTCCGGCCTCGTAATTATGATTACACATCGCCGCTACGATTGGAGCTCAGGATATGTGTAACTGCAGCAATCAAGTTTGAACCCGTTGCGCAATTAAGTGTGAGTCAAAATACTGTACTATTTATTTCAACCAAGTGTTGGTATCTTAGGGACGGCACGCAATACTGTACCATTTCGACCAACAGTTCAGTAATGCGTAACAATAGGGGTCTGAACTGGATAATTCTGAAAATCGTAACACATAACATAAGGTTCTGAACTACTTTCCTAACATTTTCGTCACATTCAGCCAAAAAACTTTTCAAAAAAGGTATTTTTTGAGAGGCCGGCGTAGCCGGCATTCAAAAACGTAACACACATATTGGGCCTATGAACTACTGTTTTACAGAATCAACACGTAACGCATAACACCCCATGAACTGTTGGTCGGAATAGTACAGTATTTTCACCTCAAACAGCCCAGATGTTCATTACCATTTTTAGTGTGTTATGGGGTCATATACTGTAATAGAACTGCTCCAGCCAATGTAAACATAGTTCATTAGAGTGGAAATGATGAGAAAAGCTCGAAAATAAGGACAAATGGTCGAGAAAAATTCATGGTATTTTAGATCTGGGCCTCTGCACTATGTGTTATGAAGTACCAAAAACCTAGTGTTCAGAGGGGTGGCTGGTTGCGTGACTGGACACTTGGTCAGAAATAGTACATTATAGTGATTTAAAGCCATTCAGAACAGGCATTTAATTTTCTGTGATGAATTTCAGCCAGCATCAGAGTTCCACATGAGTTAACTTGCAGGTGACCCGGATCCGTGACCTGCAGGTATACAGATCATAAAATTAATACCCAGATCTGTGGCTTACCCATGGGAAACCTGACCTGGACTTGCCGGATCCGGATTGCAGGTACCTGCAGGTACCCGTTACTCGGCAAGTACTCGGCAAGTACTCGCAGGTACCTGTGAAGCAATCACAGGGTTTGGTAAGATTTCTTCATATCTTGGGCAATAGACTATCAATTAATATCTGTTATGTATCATTCTAAAGATAATTCAAAGCCACACATTTTTCATTTCTATAAGTAGTCACAGAGGTGGCTCCCTGGTTATTTATTTGATCACTCAAGAATTGTGGCACCAAGTTTTTACACAGACAGGATATACTTCTAAAAATGCGGGACATAGGCCATTGTGTAGAGATTAATAATTACACCAAAGTGCATATATGGACAGTCTTATATTGACTTACAACTCAATATATAGAGCTCAGGAGAAGAAAAAGTGAATAAAAATAGTGACCAATAAATAAGTATACATTCTTTACATATTCAATTTGATATTTTGCATTGCAAGAAGTGACCCCATGGTCATTGAATGAATAAATGTGCTAGGTAGTGTCTCAAATATTTTGGTGATTTTTGGATAGGAATTGAGAAAGTTTATATCATATTGATGCTCAAACCTGACAATTTAAAGCATCTACAAGGTATAACTCTTCTCTAAAATTCACCAAAACATTTGAAGTACTACTAGACACATTTATCCATTTAATGACCATGGGAATTTGTTCTGAGCTCAGTAGTTGTGCCAAAAAACCTCAGAAGTGCTGTTAGGAGGAATAATTTTCATATGAGGCTCATTTGGCACACCTACTGACCTTAGGCTAAATCCCCATGGTCATTAAATGAATGAATGTGTCCAGAAGTACCTCAAATATTTTGGTGATTTTTAGATAAGAATTGGGAGAGTTTATCTCAGTTTACAGCCCAAACTTGTCAATTTGGAGTATCTACAAAGTATAACTTTCTCAAATTTTATCTAGAAATCACCAAATTATTTGAGACACTACTAGAAACAGTAATCTATTAAGTGGCGACAGGGATTTGACTTGAGCTCATTAGTTGTGCCAAACAAGCCTCAGAAGTCCTGTGAGCAGGAAGAATTTCCATATTAAGAGCTACAAATAAATTGAAATAATGCCATGTGGGGTTTTTTTCCCTTTGTCTGTTGTAACAGAAGAGATCAAATTTAAATAGATGTACTTACTAGAAGTACTCCCAGACTCAGATATTAATTTATGTAAGTTGTACAGTGGCTGAAAATCTTATATGTTGTACAGACGGGTACCCGCAGGTCAAGGTCATAAAAAATTTCTGCTACCCAGACCCCCAAATGACCTGGACCTACAGGTACCTGGATCCACAGATCTTCAATACCTGCGGGTCAGATCACAGCTCATCTGTGAGTACTTGCACTGACCTGCAACTCGTGAGGAACTCTGGCCAGCATTTCGAACACTGGTTCATCATCTCATTTATTGTACTTCACATTCACCGTAAGTCACAAGTGTACATGCAGGTTCTTAGTTATCTAGTTTGAGGGAGAAATGACAAGGATGAGTACAAGTGATTTGAGGTGTCCTGAATAGTGTTGCAACGGCGCGGCTCAGAGCCGCAGCTTGAGTCTAGCCGAGCCTAAAAATTGCTAGCCGCTGCATGTGATCGGCTGAGTAGCTCAAAATCATCGGTGCGGCTCATGGCTAGGCTTTCAAGCCGCTTCAGCTGGCTCAAGCCGGAGTTAATATCAATTGAACAGTAATCGGTAATTTCCCTGTGACGTAGCATGACGCCACGTCACGCCAAGTCTCATCACATCCTACTCAAAGCCTTTTTAGCGACTTTTTAAGTTCCAAGCCCATTTGAAAATCATTTCAATATAATTTTATTCATGATCACACTACACTTAGTTGTATTTAAGACTAAAAAGCTCAGAAAATAACGCATTGAAAAATTGAGAGAATTGACGGCTCAAGCCGTGGCTTGAGCCTAGCCAGCTGTGTGATGAGCCGAGCCACATGATTAAATCGGCTTGGCGAGCCAATTTAAGCTGTAGCCGACTGAAAGCCGAGCCTAGCCGAGCCGCGCCTAGCCGTTGCAACACTAGTCCTGAATGACTGTATGCATACTAGCTTCGAAATCTCAGCATGTTGCAATTTGTTCTTGATTTTTATCATTAAAATTCAGAAGTACTGGCAGCATCTCTGAATGACATCAACTGTTGGAATATCAGACTATACATGGAGTACAGTCAGTCACTTATCTAACATTCTACTGTTGGCTGCATCCCCATTACTTATAGGTTCTTATATAGTTTATTTTTCCTTTTTGTTCTACATATATGGCCATGGCATTCAAGAATCAAGTTATTGGTTTCTACTTGGTAGTATGTATACATGATTACATTCAATTCTACGCCTGACACATGTCTTGCATCTGAGTTTCTCTGAGGTCACAGGTGAGCCTTGCTACTTATTTATTATGAATACTTACTGATGCTCATTGCTCACCATAGTCTGATAACTTTATTATTTCCAGGGCAATATATAGACATTCTCATATTTGAGTGCCTTCGAGTCTGACTTTAGTTATTACTAGCATTCATTATCTCAATATCAACAACTTGCAAGCTTCTGATTCTAGTTTCTCAATATGTTTGAGCATATATATGACTCATGTATATGCTCAACAAAAATAGATGAAGTATATCAGTCATTGAGGATGTAATATTGTCCTAGACAGAGCATGTACTTTAATGAAAACCAAAAGTAAATCTGACATTATTAACTAAACTTGGACTGGTTCCCACATGTATTCTTCATTTGGAAAAGCCCACCTGATGATTATCTGAGTGCTCAGTAATTAGACCTTGAGTATTGAATTCAAGTTAACCTTACAGCTTACGACCTTGCACCTGGCCCATGAAGCAATAGTCCACTTCTTTTAAATGTTTTGATTCACATATCTTGTTCTATGACTCGGAAAGTACAAAAATAGTGACTGCAAAATTGATTGTGTACAGATTCAAAATATATGGAATACAGATGAAATGTTTTTATCTGGTTCAATAAGATATATAACACTGGAGAAAATCACTTGACTTGAGTACCAAATGTATCTTAAAATCCCAGTAGAGATACATGGAAACAGCCAAATGGCCCAAATCTAACTAGGTTTTATGATTTTCAAAAATCAAAGATGAGAGTGCTTACATATCAAAAATATTTCCAAAATGCAAAGTATTCAACAGGGCAACTTGGAGACATGGAATATATTGAGCTTGTTTTCAAAAGGCTCATTATATCTAAGCACAATCATGAGAGGCCATCAGGTGAAGTGAGAAAATGGAAAATAAATTGATCATTGTGATTTGGTATCAACTGGAAATCCATTTAGGATCTCAGATTTAGTATCCACTGGGTAGTGATGAGCTAACAAAATAAGAGATCATTTAAAGCTTGTTTGCAGTACTCAAATTTTTCTTGCAAAAACAGTTCAAAGTTAAAGTTGCTATCCACTGCCCAGGATTCCATTAAAAAGGATCATTTGCCATTTCGAATCCAGAAACTGCAGTGAATATCATCTTACACCTTCAAAGCCACCACGATATACTGTCAAATGATAAAATGAAAGATAAAATAAAGGGCCTCGTACCTTGCCATGCAAAGCAATGGCACCTTTCCCCAGTTGACAATTTCGGTAGTCCATGCAATCACAAGATATCAAGATGCAAGAAGATCGAACATATCACCACACATAAGTAGGCTTTATTGACATCCGCCTGATACATGCAAAACCTCGGACTTCCTTATGCAGAAGTGGTTGTTGTAAGGGTAGTGCGTTTATCGTGACTGCCAAAGTTACTAAACAACAACGTGAATGGGTAAGGTGTCCGACATCTACATTCAGAAAAGTCAGTTCAATTCTTCGCAGAGGACGAAAAGATGGATCTTCCGAATATAGTTAATGACAGTGGGGCATTAAAATCTGGTCGATCTTCCACTTCTGTTCCGTCTTCTGTTAACCCGATTGATTGACAGAACGTAGAAGGGTTGGTTGTCTTGTATCCAAAAATAGGGAAATTGTGTTGATGAAGGATGCGACCAAACCAAACCAGCCTATTGGTCCTATGTATCATTTCATGTGGTACATTTAGCAAGAAAAAATCGACGGGAAAGCAGTATATAAGACAGTGATGGGGGCTATGGTTTCTTTGCCTATAGGAGGTATGTCCCTTTTTTGATCAGAAAGTACTGGAACAAGCCTTAAGGAAAGAGTATACGAATAAAGATGGAGAAATTTTGAGATGGAAAAAGTAGAGAGCCACGATTCTAGCCCCGAAGCGGTGTGAAGATGAGCGCCGGAGGGAAAATCTATTAACGAGGCAAGGTCGCAGAACAAGGCGTTAGTGGATTCGGGGTCTATGCTGAATTCCATTCAGAAAAGTCTTGTGATTGATTTACAGTAAGTATAAAAGGGCGGATACCAACATAGTTGAGGAAGCCGCGCAGTTCATCTCAACGTTGTCTGATGCACAGAAACAACGTCGTTACAACGAAGGCATGCGTCAAGACTAATAGAAGCCATTCCAGTTCGCCGATCAGTTCGGACTGGAATGGCAGCACTTCGAAACGTTGCTTTGCTTGCCGTGTATGCCCGAACTCCGCCGTCGCCTGCTCTTTTGGAGCCCTCGGCTCCATCCATCGTGAGATCATTTATGTAGTTCCATTCCCGGAGCTTTCAGCTCAGAAGTCCCTTCGTCTGCCCACTTCTGAAGCTTCCCGTCCGATTCTGCTCCTCATCGTGCCAGAGACACTCGGTCTCCCAAGCTCAACACAGGCATCTCCTACACCAAGTGCGTTACATGTGATGTAATTTTGAACCCGACGTGTCTGACAACAGTTTTCGGAACACATCCGTTTTCCTCAATCATTACACCGTGCAATAGAGCCCCGTTGGACGAGTTTACGCGGAGGCTTTGGAGAAGTGTTACGATGAAGACGTCGTCAATTCCGAAGCAGAGAGGACGCTTGTTAGAAAGATCGATGGGTTGATCATACCTTGGTGCGTTCTAGTCTTAATTTCCTCATTGCACTAGTGGTTAACACAATTAGCTACCAGTCTGGCCGGCGTATGCTCATATATTCTATGCGCATCCAATCCGTACTTTGTGGAAGGTCATCTATTCATTCATACGCACACCCTCTGGCTTACGCAGCAATATTTGGTTACAAAGACAATCTATATCTCCCCAGTTCCAAGTATAGATGCGTCTTTGTACCCGTGGAGGTTATTACTACCTCCCAAACGGCAGTCTTATATCCATCTGGCACAATATATTTATCTGATTTTATTCCGTCTTCTCTCGTGCAGGGTCTACTTTCCAATTTGCTTGCGCAAAAGAGTCCGCGCACGAAATATGTTGTTATGTCGGTTTCCTCTTCCATCTCTTCTTGACTCATTATAATGAAAGGTCTCTGACAAGGCCTGCGCTTCGAACAGGACACAAGCTTCTCGTAATTTTGTAGAACTTGCTGTGTTTCATATGTGTACTCTCAGGTACTTTCGAAAGTTTTGAACCTATAGCTGATCCAGTGTACTGATCGTATCTCCTGATAGTTCAACCTTTTTCTCGATTAAGTGGATCCCTTCCAGGTTTATGGTAGTCCACCACAATTTTCAAAAACGTTTCAAGTAAACTTCTTGCGTGTCTGCTTGCTACTCTGTTAAATGAGCTTGGAGTTGCGAGTGGTGAGTTGTTGGGTTATATGATTGGCCATATCAGAGGTGATCGTTTATTGACTCCGAGGTTTTCATTATTAGGTCCCGTTTCTATTGTTCTCAAGATGCACCTAAGTACCGGCTCTGGATCGGTATTATGCTCGTGTGCCATTGTATAAGAATGCTTATTCTTGTGCTGCCGAAGCTGTATCCTGTCAAAGCGAGTCAGTTACTATACGAGACGAAGGTGAGATTAAAGAACATTCATTCATCGCGCATATATGCCTGCACAAATGACTTGGAAGAAGCAGTCGACAAGTAGATTGATTTGGTTCAGAGCTTGCATGGGAAACGTTAGTGGTTCCAGTATCATTTCATTTATTTTTTCGCCCTCTGTTGGAGGATACCCGTAAGGGGAGGATCGTTAAAATGAAGTGGACACCACAACCATTTGGTTTGACTATCAGACCCTTTTCAAGGTGCACCTGATTACCATTCCGAAATTGGAATCGGTAGTATGCTTGTGTGCAATTGTATAGTGCTCATCTTATTTTTGTGCCGCCGAGACTGTATTTTGGAATTTTTGTTAGAGCGAACTGGTTACAAGACGAGAAAGCGGGACTGATCAGAGTTTTTTGTTGACTGGGATATAAACTGGTACCTTTATTAGGACAAGTTGGTCCAAATCAAACGGACTGGTGCATTTGCGGATTTGACCAGTGTGCAGAACCTCAAGTGAGTGATTTGTTAGACTATTAATTTCTCGTCACTTTCTTCAATTTTTGGACCTTGTCCGGTTTGATAGACTCCTCCTCCTGACTCGTAGTCTCGCATGAGTCAATGCAATTATCAATACCTATCGTAAGCATTGCCTTAAAATGGCTTGGGACTCTCAATACTAATGCACAAGGCTGAGCACCTAAAGGATAATAAATATCATTTTTTATCTGAGAAATTAGAAATAGTCTTTGTGAATGCAGATGAATTACAGGGTCCAGTGGTCTTCAAACTAGCTGACCAGTGCGCGTGATGATCGATTTCATTTTTTTCCATCACCGATAGTGTTGTTTGGACTATTTGAAGGGTTTAGATATTCGGCCAACACAATTTGTTGGCAGCTCACACTGTTAACTGTGGTGACTGCATTCTTTTGTCGACCATGTGAATATTGTCTATTCTCAAAGATGGACTAAAGAAAACTACCTTAGAACATACATGTGGGGATATGCAGATGCTGCGTATATGATCCACTTGATGGAGGAGGAGGAGGAAGAGGAGAAGGAGTTTATGGATCACAGCATCTTACTTATCTCGACTCAGTGCTTTTCTTGACTTCTAGAATTGTATATACCCTACGTCCTTGACAACGTGTGGGAGACCTCAGTTTTGAATGTCAAATCTCGTTAACCAGTTCAAAGAAGGTGGCATGCAGGGGCACGCAGGTGACACGCAGGTAGCACGTAGGAGCGACATGCAGAATTCAAGATATCGGACTCTAAGTTACTAACACAACTCACTCAATGAACAAAAGTATGCTAACATTAAAATTTTCTCTTGCTTACACCATAGACTCTGGAAGACATCAGCAAGTCTAGAGATCCCAGAATATTGATACTCTTTGGACAGAACGCGACCAAAGTACAAGCTGACTTGCTCAATACAATCTGAGGCGCTCGTGCCAAACTTTTGGAACATTTAATGGCAGTGCAAAAATCCTCGTGTTGTAAGGTACTTATATCAACGTGGTTCCCTGCAAATCTTAATGCTCATCTTCCTTACCACCCTCTCTTACTTCTCAGCCTAGCCATACCCAAATAATGTTCAGGTCCTTCTACAAGAAGGCCACAAATTGCACTTTTAACGGAAAGATATTCAACGTTGCCGGTAACTCGAATTTTATGGATGATTCCGGATCCGAGGATCGAATTGTCTCGCACGGTGCACGCGGAGAGTCAAATTTCGACGAGGTAGGGTTCACACTCTTGAGAATTTACATGCAGATCGCCTAAGACCAGCCTGTGTGCTTCTCGCTTGCAGTACGAGTATGTACGTCAGTGTAATATGCGTCCTATACAACAGCTATCAGAGGTCAATGAGGAACTATGGTGGCCGGAGAGATTGAACTGTAAAAAGACGACTTACAAGATTGACTTGCTTGGTCGGGGTCATAAGAAGGCTACTAGTACTTTACCTTATCGCACAGCTGTGCGTTACACTGGAAAAAATGCTTATGTTGTATGTCTTTCATATTTCTCAAAATAAATGAATGATTAAAATAACAATGATTTCGCAGGTATGGGAACAAGACTTTGTGAAGTATTCCAATCAGTACAGTTCTCATTTCACTTTTGTTTTGACTTCTTGTTCACAAATTTTCTTGTTGAAACACTCTAGGCATCCAAATTTTGTTCATCTATATGGATTTAATGGACAGAATTCAAGTCCATCCTTGATTTTCTGTGATAGTCAGTGGAATTTATATGATTACTGGGGTGGTATTGATTGAGCTTTATTAACATTGTAGATGTCGTTCCATTCATGCAAGTCTGGGAAGATTGCTCCTCAATTGTCAAATGGCATATTCACTACAGCTTGGTGTGCTATCTCCTCCTTGCAACTCCAACCCTTTATATCTCATGTTAGATTCCCTTAGTATTTGACAGAAATAGAAATGAAAACCGGAGGTGAACTTTCTAACCTCGTAGAGGAAAGTTGTAATGTCAGACTTTTTTTTTTTTTGCTGCAATTGTTGATTTCTTAATATTAATATCGTTTATAGAAAAACGCTGTATTCATCCGATGTGATACAGGAGAGATTTGTTTTGGTTCACAAGGACTATCCAAAAACAGACCATCAGATCTTGAATGTCATCCATTTCTCAGTGGATTTTCAGGCATAACATTGCCTTTCAGCTTATATTATGATGAAGCTGGTCTCAAAAAATATTTATTGAGAATGATGGGACAGAAGAACCATCCAGTTTTGACTCCATCATTTATCAGGCCATATTATTCACATTCTTTCAATGATTCTGCATCAACTGAAGTTATACCTCTTCCCTCAGTACTATGGCAAGGTCATGATGGGCTCAGACAAAAGCTTATTGGGTCATTGAAAAATCTGGATCAGTCATACTCATACACATTGGAACCGTGGACATGTGACTATAATTATGTTAAAAGTGGAAAATTACTTGGAACTGGTTGGACTCGGTGGGTCAAATAAATAGTATGGATAAGAATCAAAATCAGAACTCACTTTGTAGCTGGGACACCAAAATTATGCTTTAGGTTTCACTATGAAAGCTACATTGGAAAGAAATTTTGGCTCCATGTCAATTGTAGCCATGAAGCCACACAAAGGATATGCAATGCTTGGTTTCATCAGAAACAATATTATCTCAATGTGGTCAACAAAGATGCATTTGGCCGATTTGGTAAAGAGATTTCATTCCTAAAGAAAGATTGGTCTTGATCCAACCAAACACAGATATAATTACTTCATTGACTTTCCACCTCGAAAATAGCATTGACACCCATGTGGTTGGACATCCTGTAGTCATGTCAAGGAATGTTTTCCTGTTCATTGCACCAGTGACCCTCAATAGGTGCCTTGAAAGTGGTTCAACTGAAGTAAGATGGTTGACAAATGGAAGAGATCATTATTTCTGGTCCTTCGACCCATCTGGGTCCAGCCCGTTATCAAGGAGAGCCTGCAATATTTTAGGACTTCCGAAATACAGGACATCCATTTCTTCGATGGTACACAATTTATTTGATTATCAGTATGAAGCTGCCAAGTATTTACAAGAGATTCAAGGATTTGACCCCTTGACACAAGATTATGCTCGAGCCTGTGAACTCCCACTGTTTGAGATGTTCTCACCATCGGAACATTTCCATTTGAATGGTTTGTCTAACACACTATTTTATTGAGAAAAAATTTCTAATTAGAGAGTTTGCGCAAACGCCAACTGTTGGCTCTACTGAATTAAATGCCGGCATGTCCACGTGACATTTGAATTGAAAACTGAATTGCGGAGCCAACAGTTGGCTTTGCGCAAACTCTCTATTATTGCATGAATCAATGGTGGTAGATTTAATTGAGGAAGATAAAGGAGCATTGAATGCGTGGTCTGATGCCAAAGAGATGTTGAGCAACATCTCAGATTCAGATTCAGAGTCAGTGTACAAGGGTGCTAGTTCACAACTTCAGAGTAAGTCCTCGAAAAGTTAGATTCCTTTGATGTAACAATGGATGTTTTTAGCAATTCCGTTCCCGATCTCTAGTGCTAAGCAGAGACTGAACTGGACTACTCCAGCAATTTTGGACGAGTCGGACTTAGGGGGTTTCGAGGGAGGTCTCTTTTAATGAAGTCGGAGCTTCACGGGCCTTTAAGATTGATCCGTCTTTGGGATCAGCCTTAATTGCGGGCTGCAAATCAAGTTCATGGCTAGGTGCATATCTTATTCAAGAGGATATCACATCCCGGATGGGTACAATGGATTGAAATCAATCTAGATTTTGTTGGAGGTTTGATTCCAGCATCTCAAACACTGGTGATCAAGGGATATACACCTTTCGTTGGATTTGTCCCAACTGTCTCCATATGGATGATCAATGTCAACAAACAATGGAAGAAGATTGGGGTTGTCATTATTGTAGGAAGTGCTACAGATATACGCAGTCGAAGTTCTACATACAACTCAGAAAACGTCATGCTTCCATCTAAATATTGAATCTGGCCAGTAACACTGTAGTAGGACATATCAATACCCATCGTGCGTCAAGTAAATTAGTTTGATACGTCATAAAGAAAAATGGTCAAACAGATCATTTTCGATACATAGAGAGTCAGTGAAAGAGGTCGATCCAATTCCTGCATGATCTCATGCGCTTGGCTTGAGTGAATGGCAGGATGCGGCTGTGCCAAAGCTTGGCGGTTGCCTTTGGGACAAACAAACAAACAATCACATGGATGCTACACAACGGTCATCTTTCTATCACCGACACAGCGTAAAATGCCAGAATGCGACTGCGGAAGATTATGGGAAATCATGGAATTTCCCGGGAATCAGCCAATAATTTCCTGTTTGTAAATTTCCGAGAATGATACAGTAAATTTTCGACGTTATTTGAGGACTTTAAAGTTAAGCCAGTTTTGTCACGCGGATTGACGTGGTCTTTCTTCACTTCCATCATGATCTTGTCGCTTCTTGTATGGTATACACAAGTCACTTACCTGCAAGCTTGTACAACGCGGCCACTGGGGTGTCAAGATGTCGTATACATACCAACAGGAGCCTTCCGAGTCCCTTTCACTTCTTTACTTTATCTTAACCCTCATCACCACTATCAAGCACGATCTCTAATTTCCTTTTCTTTGTCTTCATCTCATCTCGCCTTTTTTGCTCTTTTTTTGCAGGATCCCATGCCATTCCGTTATTCAGGAAAGTGTCCTACCACGCCAAGCTTGTCATACTTAATGCTATTAATAGACTCTCCTTCTTAGGACTCTTTTCTTACCGGACCAGTGCGTGGACTTTGATGTAACAAGGGATAATTCTCTTAACTCTTTATACTAGGTGTTGCTGCTTAATTTTGTACACCTGCCGATGATGCGCTCAACCCTTGTAGAGGCAAAATAGGTGAGCCAGTTCCTTCCAGTGCCGAGTATCCCATTGATTGCATCTGTTGTAGGTCGTTCCAGCTGCATGAATCTTTCATATAAATCCGACACCCCATTATCTCTTTCATGACTCGTTTCACAGTGTCAGGCCTGGGTCGGAGCGAAGCTGGGCCAGTCTGTCTGGGCCCATGAAGAAGGAAAGGGATGGTAGAAGTGTTGTTCTCTACTTGTTTTCTCTTGATAATTCACGAGTTGTTAGGCAGTCTTGTAATGTATATGGTCTCGGTGTCAAATAGAGTACTTTTCTCTCAATGGTCATTATATTTGAATAGAGCACAATGCAAGAGAACCCAAGCAGCGGCGCTATAGTATTGGGTAGCTGGCGCATTATGGTATCATTATTGACAATTTTCATTTAGAATCTACTGGCGCATTTCAGTCTAATTACTCGTTGCATTTACAGAAAATTCACGGTGTATGGCGTGAAATACTTCATAATGTGCCAACGGTTGCATTTTTGGTGCATTCTGGCATATTCACGGCAGATTGTGATAATCTTCCCATAATCATCCGCTGGAGTATTTTCTGGTTTTGCGCTGTGCGATTCTCGGTGACTCTTGGCCAAACTCGTTCAATGCTCGACACCATGGTCTTCACTTCAAGCTTCAATGTTCATTTCGCTCCAGCTATCCTCTCTTGGCGGCGTTCATCTGGTCCCTCATCCACGTTCCGTTACCTATGGTCCAGGACAGCCGATTCTTCCGCCGTCACCGGTGCTGCTGGTCACTTTTTCATTACTCTTGTGGCCGTCCTGATATCTACTGAGACGGTGTGTTTCTGTGAGCTCCATTATCCCGTTTTTCCCTGAGCTTTTGACTGAGGGTTCGTGCTTATAGTTGATGTGATATACCCAACTCTTCCCTTCAAGCTTCTTACCACACCCATATGTATTCTCATTGTGCTCAACATGTTTACCCATTATTACCTCGTTTGTGCGATACCACCTGGCTTTGTCGATGCAGAAGGTCCACAACCGCCCAAAACGTTCCCCAAACGCCTCCTTTGGGCTTCACCGAAACGGTCGACAGACGACTACGTGTACAGGGCATTGTCGCCCTTGGAAAACGGTTTCAGAGAGGATGAAGGGACGGGGAGGTTAAATGTTAAGAGAGCCGAGATTATCAAGTGTAGGAAGTGTGTGCAAATGAGGCCCAAGGTGAGTCATATTGTCCTGACGAACCGAACGAAAGAGTTGACACCCAATAAGACGATACATCGGAGACAGCGCATCACTGTAGGATATGTAACCGCTACGTGGTGAAGTACAGCGCATCACTGTAGGATATGTAACCGCCACGTGGTGAAGTATGATCACCATTGTCCTGTGAGTCTGTTTTCGTGCATGGTTTCTTGTTCTGGGCTCATGTTTTCTGCAGTGTGAGTCTTGCTGTCTGCTTCGCCCTTTCTGTCCTTACGGATTGTAAGGGATAAACAATGTGTTGCAGTATACGATGAGCGGCACTTTGTCATGTTTATGTATTTTCCTCTTAAACTCCTCCTCTTCCTCCTCCGCTCGTGAGCATTAACCCCTTTTATGACTATAATCAATAGGATGTATCTCTGTCTTTCCACCGCACTCTACGTTCCACTAGGCTATCAACAATTCCTCAACACCCTCGGGTGATCATTCCAGGTCCGCCCTACTCTTCACGCTACTGACTACAAACACAACTAACCTACCATCCTACCTCGTTGACAAATTTTATGGCCATATCACGTCCGCGTCATCGCTTACCTACTTAAATTCATTCTCTCCTGCGTCTTATGCTTCACAGTAGGAATCATGTTGATAGTTGCGTTGTGGGGTGTTATGAAAGGCAAAACCTCAGTCGAAGCACAGGATCATGAGATTTACAGGAAAGTTGCGTTGAGTAGGGGTGAGCTGAGAATTCAAATCCTTCCATGCGCTCTCCCCTTGTTGTGCTTTGTTCCATTTTCTTTTAGTGAGGGAAACTGACTTGATGCAACAAGGCGTTTATCAACTCGTACGACTTAGGAAAGATACAAAACCTAGAGTTATTTTTCAATGTCGGGGAAGGAGGATAGTGAGTTACCGTTACCTTATTCTCGTGTATCTCCGGTCAATAACCCATACTCATCAACGCTACCTTTCTATCCCCTTCGTTCAAATCATCGTCCGTGATGACCTTCCTTTTCTTTGATTGTATCCCTTCTCATCATCTTCGTCGAATCATCGCCCGCGATGATCTCCCTTTTCATTGATTGTACCCTTCTCACTACGATAATAGCCCCATATACACGCTTTTCATACCGTTCCGTATTTTACCATACACTGATGGATGATCATGAGCTCGAAGGGAAGGTTCCGAAAGACATCGATACGTGGAGTCAGAAGAGGAGAGGAGTTGACTGATGATGAGATTGATGAGAATGATTTATAGGAGTTGGAAGGAAGGGGACCACGTGAAGGAAGAATATCAGTTAGGGATACCAGTCTCGGAACTGAGGTGAGCAATTCCTATTGTTGCAAATCATGTATGTGATGATAATTGCCGGGGCCATATGACGCTTCGAGTATTTGAAAAGATGCTGGGAAGCTGGTTGATCTACGTCCGGCTATAGTATTGGTAGTGTACTCTGTTGTACATTGCGTTGACCTGATTCTATCTTTTGATCGTTGAATGCTCTTCATGTTTTCTTCGGTGTTAACTCCCTGTTTGATCTTTCTTTAGATTCAAGTTGGAAATAAGTATGGTGTGGGGTTTGGCAGTTGAGCTTGGGCAGGCTTTCGTAAACTATCTATTCTGTATTATTGAAGATTGTCTTGAAACCATATGGAAAGAAGCCCGTCTTGATTTGTTCACCAACAGAGATGTCTACCATGAGTTTGGTCTTCGCCCACATGATTACACTCTCCGCAACATGTCTTCTCTGATCCATGTTCAGCTCACTATCATGGGAGGTACACATTAAATTTAAGACTCAGAATTAATAGTGATTTGATCGAACTGTTCGTATAAGTAGTGTAGTTCCATGGTCCAAGATATAAAGAATACTTACCAAAGGCTTCTCTCCCCACACCCCTCTACCTAGCTGTCTTCAATGCAGTCTCGACCTCTCTCTGAAGCCGATCTCACAGTTATCAAGCAATTCTTTGGAGAAGTGGCAATATCTTTTCTATTGTATGGCGTTTATGCAACACTCTCCCTCACAGCCATCTGTTTATTACTGTGTGTAGACTGAAAACCCATTCCTTCAATCAAGTTATGCCCTAATATGCTTCACATTACAATGATTCCAATTAGGTTGAAAAAGGCCTCTGGATCAAATACCATGACTGTATTGCCCCTTCTCACAGGACTTATGCTTTTGACCAGCTTAGTTGATGCTGTCTTCACTTAGAGTCTTTCATTGTGCAGCTCCCATCATTGAGTTTCAATCTGCCAGACTCCAAAAAGTTAAACACAGTATTAACAACAATGACAATTATTCAAACTTTCGTGGACAGGCTCAATGTAGGATCCTTTGTTCAAAGTATGTTCCATAGTTGATCACTCATTGACCTGTTAGTATATCATCAGTGATGGGATTGTGGTGTGGAGAGCATGGATCATGTTCCCAGAGAGTCATGTTGTCAAACTGACACTATTGTTCTGCATGGTTGGTTCCTTAGGTGAGTATATGCCCCAGGTGTATTATCACAAGTTTTAACTTCATTACAATCAGCTGCAGGCTTTGTAGATGCAGGGCTTGATGCAGCACAAACAGTGAAAAATCTGGATGTTTACCTCAAAATTCAATGCCTTGATCTTGAGCCTTCCACTTTTGTTCACAAATATAATTGCTACTCTGCTCATTGGGGTATAAGACATGGTGAGGCCATCATTTCAAAGCAAGATCTTGAGATAACACTTGAATAATGAGTAATCTTACAGGTATTATTACCAAGATGTTAAGAAGAATCTGGGGTAATAGTAGGACATCATCGAGCAGGGTACAGAAAGTTCTATTACTGTTGATTGAATCTGGTTCAATGTATTGTATTTTGTGGGTAAGTAAAAGAATAATTGTGATTTTTTTTATTTTGACCAACATGAAGTGCAGATAGTTAATATCATGATAATAATCAAATATGGTAGAGAAAGTACTATAAACGGATGCTGGGGTGCAGCATTACCAGGACTCTCAGTGAGTTCTATGCTCTCTTTTCAAAAATATGTAATATCAATACTGAAATTCACAGGCTTTATACCCAGTTCTTATTGTTGTCATAGCAGCAGCTGAAAATGCCAAGCCTGCCACCATTGATGAAATGTCTTTATCACAATCAATTCGCTTTGCTTCAGGTCAAGCAAGTAGTTCTGAGGAGCACAGGTCAATGACAGAATCCCAATCCAATGCACCTGGAACTACAACATTATTGGAAGCAGAGGCTGCAGAGCATACAGGAGGAAATCTAATTTGACTTGTATGACATAGTCTCTCTTTCTATATGAGCACTATTTTAATTGTATGAGCTGTTGTCTTGCATGACTGTATTTTGTTCTTCCTAGATACCTTTTTTTTAATAAGGCCTGGATGTTATATTTATTTATTTATTCAATTCTTGAACTAGTAATCTAAGTGTACTTTATGATTCTACAGATGGCCGACAAGCCTATCTAGATCCAGTACTCCCAAACCAATTGTCTAAAATACAAAGGGCTGGAGTCCAGTACTCACTATGGAGTTTCACAGAGCTCAGTAGACCAAAATGGGTCTATTGAACTTAAACCAGTACGTACCCACACTAAATGAACAACACTCGGCACTACACAGAGACTGGGTCATAGCAGTATGACGAAATTGGAGAATCAAAGGTTGAGCATGGACATCGATCAAACAACTTGGAACCTAGACAAACCGATATTTGAAATTTCTTGGTCCAGAAACAGATCTTCCTTGTGTAAGTACCATAGGCGCGTAGAGGCAGCATTGACTCTTTCGTCAGTCTATACAATCACAAGATATCAAGACGAAAGAAAATCAAACATACCACCACACATAGAGTCTTTATTGTCGTCCGTGCGATACGTACAAAACTCGGACTTCTTTATGGAGAAGAGTTTATCGTAAGGGGTAGTGCGTTTTGGCGCCGTGACTGTCACAAGACAACAACGTGAATCGACGGGGTGCCCGACAACTACACTCAGAAACAAATATTCGCCGGTTCAATCCTTTGTAGAAGACAAGAAGATGGGGTCTTCTAAATGTGGTAAAGGACAGTGGGGAATCAAAATCTAGATGTTCTAATCTGCCTTCCATTGACCAATTAATTGACAGGAAGATTAGAAGGGCTCTCTTGTGTTCAAAAATAGGGACAAAATTGGGAAAAATGTGCTGATGAAGGATACGACCAAACCAAACCCCCGCCTATTGGTCTTACATATTATTTCTATGTGATATTCTCAAGAACAAGTCGGCGCGAAAGCAGTATACAAGACGGCACTGGGGACTATGGTGACTTCACTGTCGCATCAGACCATATACCAGAAAGTACTCAAATAAGCCTTCAAACTTAAGGAGGGAGTATATAAATAACTCGAAACGGTAGAGAGCCACGATTCTAGTCCAGAAGCGGTGTGAAGATGAGCACTGGAGGAGGAATTTATTAACCGGAAAAGGTTGCAGAATCATGTTCAAGCTCCGAGGCGTTAGTGGAATTCGGCTCAGAATTGAACTCGTTTATTGACTGGATAACTTCTTTCGCTGGGCGATTTCTATGAAACAATGAAGAATTGGCCAAGTATCTATGTTATATGATTTCCATAGTCTTGTGATTAAATAGAAGGGCAGACACCAACGACCACAGTGGTCGAGAAAGCCGCGCAGTCCATCTCAACGTTGTCTGATGCACAGAAACAACGCCGTTACAACGAAGGCACACGTCAAAGCTTGAATGTAATATATCCAGAAGCCATTTCAATTCACCGGTCAAATCGGAATGGAACGATGGCAGCAAAAGGCTGCTTCGCTGGCCGGCGATTCCATGAGAACTCCCCCGTTGCTTCCCTTTTTCCGAAGCCTTTGGCTCAGGGTTTAGAATCAATATTGATATCCGTCGTGTACTTACAAGTAAATTCATTTGATACATGGTCCAAAAAGTGGTCAAGTATATCATTACAACATACAGAGAGTTGGTGGAAGAGGCGGAGACAGTTCCTGAATGATCTCATGCACTTGGCTCTTGACTTGAGTCAATGCCGGGTCGAAGGAGGGGACAGGATGCAGCAGTGCCAAGGGTGGGACAAACAAACAAACAATCAGACAAACAAATCTTCGGAGTTTGAAATTTGCCAACTCGGAGTACGTTTCTTCGTCTGCCCACTTCTGAGCCTTTCCGTCTGATTCTGCTCCTCACCGTGCCAGGGACATTCAGTCTCCCAAACTCGACACGGACATCTCCTACACAAATTGCGTTTTATATGACGCAATTTCGAACCCGGCATGTCCGCTAACAGTTTTCAGAACACATCTGTTTTCCTCAATACGTCATGGAATAGAGGCCCATTGGATGAGTTTACAGAGGCCTTGGGGAAGTATCACGATGAAGACGCTATCAATCCCGATGCAGAGAGGAAGCTGGTTAGAAGGATCGATAGGTTGATGATACCTTGGTGCGTTCCAGTTGTATCTTCCTCATTGCGACAGTGGTTAACACGATTTCTAGCCATATTTTTACATGTCCTATGTGCGCCAGACCTATACTCCCTAGAAGGCCACCTGTCCATCATATGCTCACTTTGATATGTTGAACAAACGACCCTGGGTTCCTCTGCGATATTTGGTACCAAAGTCGATCTACATCTCCAATTCCGAGTACCGGCAGTACGTTATTGTACCCGTCGAGGTCAGTACTACCTCCTAAATGGCAAACTTATATCCGTTGACACACATTTACTTGGTTGTCTTCCTTCTTCCCTCGTGTGGGGTCTACTTTCCAACTCGCTTATGCACAAAAGACTTCGATAAGCTATCATTACATCTACTGTGTGAGTTTCCTTTCGATGTATGCGTGTCTCTTCTTGGCTCATTATTACAAAGGTCTCTGACTCAGCCCGCCTTGCAGGGCACAAGCCAGCTCTTTTAATTGTGCAGAACTCGCCGCGTTTCTTATATTCTCAAGGTGATTTTGAAGTTGTAGCTGAGAGTCGAGCGTGTCTCTTTCATGTTAACCTTCCTCTCAGTCATTCAGGCTCATGTCAATCGCCATGTTCCTTGAGCAGTTCAAGTAACTGTTTCACGTATCTGCCTGATACTTCGCAAATGGGCCCGAAGTTGCCAGTGGTGAGCTGTTGGGTCATATGATTAGCCATATCAGAGATGTTTTATCGAGTTGAAGATATTTCCACTATCAGACCCTTTTCTAGATCTACCATTCTCAAAACGCACCTAAGTACCAGCTCAGGATTGGTAACAAGCTCGTCTTGCTTATTCTTATGCTGCTGAGACTATATTCTGTTAGAGCGAACCGATTATCACGAGGACGGAAAGGTGGGATTAGAAGAGCGTTCACAGATATGTGTCTGCATCCTCTTTGAATTTATGCTCTCCACTATCGACGGAAAACTGAACTTGCTTTTCTGCTCTCTCCTCAACACGCTTCCGCTGATAAACTGATCCGACTGGATCATACCAAGCATCGTTTATTCTACAGTTCAGTTAAATCACTACAATACTCCAAACGTAAGAAGTCGAGCTGACGAGTGGATTCATACTGGGTCGGGGCTTGCATATATGCATGGTGGACTTTAGTGGTCCCTTTTTTTTCACCCTTGGTTGGAAGATCCTCCAAAGCAGAGGAACTTTAAACTAACGTGGAAGGACATCACAATGGTTTGCTTTGACTACTAGGCCCTTCTTTTGTACCGCTCTCAAGATGCACCTGAGTACGTCTCGGACTCAGGATCGTTGATATGCTCGTGTACTATTGTATAAATAGTGCTTATTTTATTTTTGCGTCACCGAGACTATTTCTTGTATGTAATTTTGGTTAGAGCGAACCTGGTTACGAGACAGGAAGGCGGGATTGAAAAGTGCTCATTAAGAGTTCGTCGTTGACTGAGATGGGCACCGATACCGCTAGTGGACAAGTTGCTCTGAATGAGATGGACCAGTGCATTTGTAGATTTGATCAGTGTGCAGAGTCTCAAGTGAGTGGTTTGTTAGACTCTTATTAATTTTACGCTACTTTCCTGACTCGCAGTCTCGCAGTACTTATCATAAGCATGGCCTCAAAACGGCTTGTGATTCCCAGTACTAATACTTCTTGAGAGCACAAATAGCGGAGAAAGGATAATACGAGAATTCGAAATCTACCATTCGTTATGAAAAGGGGACAGACTACATCCATAAGACAATGTGCATGCGGCAGTATCTTGAGGATATCAAGAATCCAGGACACCGTAAGGCATTCACAAAACTATTATGTAGTGATCATCCCCTTGCTGTCGAGCGCCTTCGATGGACAGATAACCATAGAGTCCAAGTACCATTTGAAGAACGTGTCTGCCGTTTTTGCTTACACAAAATTGAGACGCCCGAACATGCATTGCTCAGCTGCTGCCATGGACCCCTACTTGAATTGCGAGAGCAGTACTTCTCAGCATTCTATAGCGTGTATCCAACAGCGCCGAGTTTTGAGGGTGAGGATCAGACTGCCTTCCTCGGCAATCTTCTGTCCTGCAAACCAGTGTATTCTCTCACGGCTAAGTACATATTTAATGTTCTCAAGGTCTATGACTCTTGTCCCACAATTGATTGACCACCATCATCCGTTTACTTCAAGTGCCATCCAGCCTATTCTGACTGGCAGACCGCTTCCAAACCTCGTATAATCAATCTACTGGTCACTTAGTACCCTCTATCCAAACTTGGGGTAGTTTTTCTTTGTTTTACGGCGTGTGCGCTGTCTACAACAGCGAGCAAGACCCAAATCTTCTGTTTGACGCGTCGCACAGCCGCCCTAACTTTCCCACACCTACGCACACAGTCATACTCCTCTCCTGCCCGTCTTTACTAGGCCAGTAAGCCGACAGAAACGCAAAGCTGTTACAGACAGTTATACCGGCGTAAAAGGTTATACTCCCTCTCCCAGCCCGTCTTTAGTAGGTCTGTGAGCCTACATAAACACGAGAAGCTGTTACAGACGGTGATACCCGCGCATACGGTCATACACCTCTACCAGCCTGCCTTTTCTAGTCCCTTAAGCCGACATAAACACGAGAGCTATAGACGGTAGTACTCTGCGTATTATACAACGTTTTTGACAATTATCTTGTTCCCTGCCTTCATTACTTTGCCTTCCTGTTTGGTACCGGCCCTATGTGCAGCTTTCATGCTTGTCCTCTATAGCTCTATGCCCTGCACGCTGCTTGCACACATGACGGCGTATGTAAGATCTACTGTGTGCGATCGTACGTCTTGATTTTAACGCAGCTTTATGATTTTGGGAGACTGGAACTACTTACCTTGACTCTATACCGTTGCATCGCATTTGGTCTTATAGATACTTTGTACAGCCCTGACCAACACATATGTACGTGCCAAGGTAGTAGATATCCTGTATCCATTTGCGGCTCTTCATTGATCATACGAATCTACGTTGGACATAGAGCCTTCAGCTCGTTCGTATGGTGATGTTGGGTCCCGGGAACAATGATGTATAGCTGCACATCTAGGTGCTTCCCGGAAGCCGGCGTTCAGTTCTTGGACCTTGTCCGGTTTAATAGACTCCTCCTCCTCCTCCTCCTCCTCCTCCTCCCATTCATGTCCCACGAGCATATTGACGATAACTAGTGGTATCCTTCTAGCAGGTATTCTTACAGGTAGTATGGTACATTACATTACATAGATGGTAGTAATTATTTCCTGTATCCATTGCGGCCCTCCATCTTTGCACGAATCTACGTTGGACATAGAGCCTTCAGCTCGTTCATGTGGGGATGCTGGGTCCCGGGACCAATGATGTATAGCTGCACATCAAGGTGCTTCCCGGAAGCCGGTGTTCATTTTTTGGACCTATACCGGTTAATAGACTCCTCCTCCTCCTCCTCCTCCATCTGAGAAGTTAGAAATATGTCCCAAGTCGACGCGTCTTTGTTAATGCAGACGGATTGGAGGGTCCAGCGATCTCTGACCTAGCTAATCAGTGCGCGTGGTGACTGATTTCATTTCGTTCCGTCACCAATATTGGACCATTTGAAAGGTTTAGACTTGGGACCAACACAATTTGTCCGCCCCGCACGTTTCAGTGTCGCGTTAACTTTGGTGACCCACATTCTTTTGTCGGTTATGCGAATATTCTCAAAAAAGAACAGAATCAAGTTTCCCTTAGCTATAGAACATACATGTGACTTCTAATAAATTCTATAATTGGGCATATTATTAAAATGCTATGTATACAATCCACTTATTGCAATTTCCACAAATAATGGTCTTTGGAAAAAAAAACTTCCAAAAACTTCGAGAGAACTTGCACGATGACGCAATGACGTCGAAGTGCCCGATCTGGTCCCGAGACGCTCTCCGGACCTTGTCGGCACTGTCCAAAACAGTGTACAGCTGATAAAACCATCAGCTTGGGTCACGTCGGGCAGTGATCGGGCAGTGATCGGACTAGTGCATCATCGTGTAAAGGGTTTCTCAAAGTTTGAAAGTTTTTTTTCCGAAAGCCATTATTTTTGGAAATTGCTATAATGGATCAGCGTCTTATCTCGACTCAGTCCTTTTCTGTACTTCTAGAATTCAGGATTCTAAGTTACTAACACATCTCACTCAATGAACGAAAGTACGGGAAGCGTATTGAAAACTTCTCTTGCTTGTACCATAGAGGGCTGTGGAAAGATATCAGCAAATCCAGAGGGTCCAAAAATAATATTAGCCTGTTGACGGAATAGTATTAGAGTACAAGTGCTGTACGAAGGCAGCTGACTTGCTCAATACAATCTGAGGCGCTCGTTCCAAAGTCTTGGAACATTCGAGGGCAGTGCTTGTGTTGGGAGATATATCAAACTCGGTTCCCTACAAACTTTAACGCTCATCTTCCTTTCCATCTTCTCTTAAATTTCAGCCTAGGCATACCCAAATAATGTCCAGGTCCTTTTTCAACAATACCTCACATTGCTCTTTCCAAGGGAACATAATAAACAATGTTGCTGGTGACTATATAACCCAAACAGTGGATTCTGAAGGTCAAATTGTCTCGCATGGTGCACGGGGAGAGTCGATTTTTGACGAGGTTGGTTTCTTCCATGGTCTTTGGTACGGATATACAGGTCACTTAAGAACATACACTTAACCCACAGTACCATAATTTACGTCAAGGTGATATGCGCTTTATACAGCAGCTATCTATCAGAGAAGTCAATTGGGAGCGACAACCATGGTGAGAACCGTGGCCTCGATTGAAATACACAACAACTGCCTACAAGATTGGCTTATTCGGCCATGCAGCTGGTGCTTCAACTCATTGCGTAGCTGTGCGTTACAGTGGAAAGGATGCTTATACTGTATGTCTTTCATATTTCTCAAGATAAAAAAATACTGAAAATGACCCCTACCTACAATGCTTTTGTAGGCATGGGAACGAGACTTCTTGCAATATTCTAACAAGTAAAGTTCTCATTTCACTTTCCTTTTTGGCTTTCTGTTTACAAGGTTCTTTGGTGAAATGTTCTAGTCATCCAAACCTTGTTCATCTGTTCGGGTTTAATAGACAGAAGTCAAATCCATCTCTGATTTTCTGTGATGGTCAGCGCAGTTTATATTGATTGCTAGTGGTATTGATTGACTTTTACCAACACTGTAGATGTTGTTCCCTTGATGCAAGTCTGGGAAGATTGTTCCCCAATTGTCAAGTGGCATATTCACAACAGCTTTGTGTGTTATTTCCTTCCCGCAACTTCAGCCTTTTATATCTCATGTTAGATCCCTTAGTTCTTAGCAAGATACAGAAACGGAGGTGAACTTTTTGAACTCATAAGGGAAAGTCATTATGTCAGACTTGAGTTTTTTTTTGCTGCAAATTGTGTTCATTGCTTAATACTATTATTGTTTCTAGAAAAATGCTGTATTCATCCGATGTGATACAGGAGACATTTGTTTTGGTTCACAAGGACCATCCAAAGAGATGCCATCAGATTTTCAATATTATTTCTCTCCCTCCAGAGATTCAGGCTTTACATTGCCTTTCGGCTTATATTATGATGAAGCTAATCTCAAAAATTATCTATTGGGGATGATAGGACAGAAGAGCCCTCTAGTAATGAGTCTACCAGTCATTGGATTGCCTCATTCATATTCTCTCAATGATTTCACATCAACTGAGGTTATACCTCTTCCCTCAGTACTATGGCGAGGTCATGATGGGCTCAGACAAAAGTTTATTGGGTCATTTAAAAATATGGATCAGTCATATCCATACACATTGGGGCCCTGGAGATGTGATTATGATTATAATAGCAATGGAAAAGTACTTGGAACTGGGTGGACTCGGTGAGTCAATAAATAGTAAGGATGAGAATTAAAATTAGAACTCACTTTTTAACTGGGACACCAAAATTATGCTTTAGGTTTCACTATGAGAGTTACATTGGAAAGGAATTTCAGCTTCGTGTTGATTGCAGCCCTGAGTCCACAGAAAGGATATGGAATGCTTGGTTTCATCAGAAACAATACTGTCTCAACGCAATCAAGGAAGATGTATTTGACCATCTTGGTAAACAGATTTTATTTCTGAAAAAGACGGGTTTTGATTCAGCCAAACACAGATGTAATTACCAAGTTGACTTTACATCTCCAAGATAGCATTGACAACCGTGTGGTCGAACATCCGGTAGTCATGCCAAGGAATGTTTATCTGTTTATTGCACCAGTGACCCTCAATAGGTGCCCTGAAAGTGGTTCAACTGAAGTAAGATGGTTGACAAATGGAAGAGATCATTATTTCTGGTCCTTTGACCTATCTGGGTCTACACCGTTATCAAGAAGAGTCTGCAATACTTTTGGACTTCCAAACTACAGGACAAATGTTGAGCTTGAGGGACCCATTTCCTTTGATTATCAGCATGAAGCTGCCAAGTATTTACAAGAGATTCAAGGATTTGACCTCCTGACACAAGATTACGCTCAAGCCTGTGGACTCCCACTGCTTGGGATGCTCTCCCCATTCGAAGATTCCCATCCAAATGGTACGTGTAAGGCACTATTTGATTGAGGGAAGAGTTCTCTGATTATTGAATAATTTGATAGTGGTAGAACTAGATTTAACTGAAGAAGATCAAGAAGTGTTGGATGTATGGTTTGATGCTGAAGAAACATTGAGCGACGAGTCAGATTCAGTGTCAGTGTACGGGAATGCTAGTTCACAACTTCAAAGTAAGTCCTCGAAAGGTTAGATTTCTTCGATGTATTAATTAATGGGTGTGTTTATCAGTTCCGTTTCCGATCCCTGGTGCTGAGCAAAAACTGAATTGGACTACTCCACGAATTTCAGATGACTCGGACTCGGGGGGTTTCAAGGGAGATTTCTCTTTTAATGAAGAGTCGGATGATGATTCCGCTTCTCAGGCCTTTGGGTTAAATCCGTCTTTTGGATCAGCCTTAACTACGGGCTGCAAACCAAGTTCATGGCTACGTGCATATCTTATTCAAAGAAATGTCGAATCATGGACGGGTGAGAGGGATCAAAAAGAATTTTGTTGGAGGTTTACTTCCGGCGTCTCCGACACTGGTGATCAAGAAATATGCACCTTTCGTAGAATTTGTCCCAAATGTCTCCATATGGGTCGGCATCAACAAGTAATAGAAGAGTGGTATGGGGATACATGGTGTAGTAAGTGCGGAGGAGATTACTGGCGGAGCTCTTACATACAAGTCAGAAAACGTCGTGCTTCCATCTAGACGCTGAATCTGGCTAGTAACACTATCTACCGTAGTACAATCAATATCAACAATATCCGTCGTGCATACAAGTAGATTCACGGTACAAAAAGTGGTCAAGTATATCATAATACATAGAGAGTCGGTGTAAGAGGTGGTACTCCTTGAATGATCTGATGTGCTTGACCCTTGACTTGAGTCGATGCCGGGTCAAGAAAGGGACAGGATGCGGCTGTGCCAAGGGTTGGCTTTTGCCTTTGGGACAAACAAACAACGAGTTTTCAGTGACATCATCGGATCTTGAAATTTGCGAGTACGTTTCTTCGTCTACCCATTTCTGAACCTTCCCGTCCGATTCTGCTCCTCATCTTGCCAGAGACACTCGGTCTCCCAAGCTCAACACAGACATCTCCTACACCAAGTGCGTTATATATGATGTAATTTCGAACCTGGCGTGGTCTGACAACAGTTTTCGGAATGCATCTGTTTTCCTCAATACGTCATGGAATAGAGCCCCGTTGGATGAATCTTATGTGGGAGGCTTTGGAGAACTATGCCGATAAAGACGCTATCAATCCCGAAGCAGAGAGGAAGCTGGTTGGAAAGATCGATAGGTTGATGATACCTTGGTGCGTTCTAGTTGTATCCCTCATTGCGTCAGTGGTTAACACGATATCTGGCCATATGTTTACATGTCCTATCTGCGTCAAATCTATACTCCTTAGAAGACCACCTATCCATTATATGCACGCTTTAGTATGTCGACAAAACAACTCTGGTTTCCGCTGCAATGTTTGGTACCAAAGGCGATCTACATCTCCAATTCCGAGTACCGGCAGTGTGTACCCGTCGAGGTCAGTACTACTTCCTCGAGGGCAATCTTATATCCGTTGACACAGATTTCGCTGGTTATCTTCCTTCTTCCCTCGTGTGGGGTCTACTTTCTAAGTTGCTTATACAGAAGACTTCGATAAGCTATCACTACATCATCTACTGTGTGGTTTTTCTCTCGATGTATGCGTGTGTCTCTTCTCGGCTCATTGTAGCAAAGGTCTCCGCACTAGTACTTGGCAGCGCACAAGCCAGTTCTTGTAATTGTGTAGAACTCGCCGTGTTCCGTATATTCTCAAGGTGCTTTCGAAGTCGTAGTTGATCCAGCGTCTCTCCCATGTTAACCTTCCCCTCAATCGAGTGGATCTCTTTCATCATGTCCATCGCCATGTTCCATGAACGCCTTCTCGCATACCTGTTTGATACTTCGTAAATGGGCACGAACTTGCCAGTGGTGAGCTGTTGGGTCATCTGGTCATATCAGAAGCGTTTTATCGCGTTGGAGATACGAACGTTGTTTCGCTATTAGACCCTTTTGTAGATCTATCATTCTCAAACGCACCTGATTACCAGTTCAGGATTGGTGACAAGCTCGTGTGGAATCGTACAGACTTGCTTATTCTTATGCTACAGAGACTGTACTCTGTTCGAGCGAATCGATATCGGTTATTACGAGACGAGAAGGTGGGATTAAAAGATTGTTCATTTGTCTCACACATATGTCTGCTTCCTCTCTATGCTCTCCACTATCGCTGAAACACTCAACTTGGTTTCCTGCTTACTCCTCAATACGCTTCCGCTGATAGACTGGTCTGACTAGATCATACCGAGCGTCGTTTGTTCTAGAGTTGAGTTCACTCACGAGTGATATGATACTCCAAACAAAGAAGTAAAGCCGACGAGTGGATTCATTTGAGTCGGGACTTGCATATATGCATGGGGAACATTAGTGGTCCCTTTCTTTCGCCCTTGGTTGGAGAATACTCAAAAGGAGAGGAACTTTAAACTCATGTGGATGGACGTCGCAACGGTTTGTTTTGACTATTAGGCCCTTTTCTTGTGCCGCTCTCAAGATGCACCCGAGTATTGTCTCGGACTCAGAATCGTTGATATGCTCGTGTACTATTGTATAAATGGTGCTTATTTTATTTTTGCGTCACCGAGACTGTATCTTGTATGTAATTTTGGGTAGAGCAAACCTGGTTACGAGACAAGAAGGAGACAAGAAGGCGGGATTGAAAAGTGCTCATTCAGAGTTTTTCATTGACTGAGATGGAGTCTTCACATTCTGTTCAGACAAAGGGCGAGCATTATGCAGAACTATTCTGCACAAAAACGATCCATGAAGACTCACACGACCGGCAGTGGTCAAGCCTGGTTCCGCTCTGAGTACGGTGTACCAAAGCATTTCTCCGTAGCTCCAATCCAGTTGTCACCTGGGGAAACCAGAAGAGCGCATCAACTCTCTGCTGAATCGATGTATACGACATAGAGGGTTTTGAGAGAAATCATAATGTATTGAAGGGGTATTGAGAGATAGTAGAGACAAACAATTCGTGTAGAAGTGAGCGTCGAGGATGTGTCGAGGTAGTACAGCGTCCGTTAGAAGTGCCGTGTGAATGTTGCTAAATCTCAGTTGACTGGTCCCCGCTCCCATGCGCGTTACAGCTACTCGCTCATGACTCACTGGGAGCAAATTTGTGTAATTCATTGGAATGACAGAAACATTACAAGAGAATTATGTTAGGAATTACTGTAAAATTCAGAATTACAGTGGAAATACAATAATTTCATTGTAATCCCTATGATAATTCCTCTGTAATTCTTCTGTAATTCCAAGGAATTACACAAAATTGTTCCCGGTGACTTGATGGTCTCCACTTCAATGTTCATTTTGTTCCAGCTATCTTCTCTTGGCGACATTCATCTGGTCCCTCATTCACATTCCATTACCTATGGACAAGGACAGCCGGTTCTCTCGCCATCACCGGTGCTGCTGCTCCCTTTTTCATCACTTTTGTGGTGGTTCTGATATTTGCTGAGATGGCGTGTTCCTGTGAGCTTCATTATCCGATTTCTCTTATGAGCTTTTCACTGAAGGTCCGTACTTACAGTCGATGTAATCTACCCAACTCCTCCCTTCGAGCTCCTCACCATACCCATATGTATCCTCGTGGCACTCAACATGTTTACCCATCATTACTCCGTTTTTACGATACCGCCTGGATGCGGAAGGTCCACAACCGTCCAAAACGTTTCCCAAGCGTCTTCCATGGGCTTCACTGAAACGTGCAATAGATGACTATGGATACAGGGCATTGTCGCCTTCAGAAAATGGTTCCAGAGGAGACGAGAGGCCAGGGAGGTTCAATATTACGAGGGCCGAGATTACCATGTGCAGGAAATGTGGACAAATGAGGCCCAAGGTGAGTGGTATTGTCCCGACGAACCGAACGAAAGAGTTGACACCTAATAAGACGATACAACAGAGACAGCGCATCACTGTAGGATATGGAACCGCTACGTGATGAAGTATGATCACCATTCTCCTGTGAGTCCGGTTTTGCGCTTTTTTTCTTGTTCTGAGCTCACGCTCTCTACAGTGTGAGTCTTGATATCCACTTCGCCGTTTCTATCCTTATAGTCTGTAAGGGATCAACCAATGTGTTGGAGTCGACAATGGGCGGCACTTTGTCATGTTTATGTATGTTCCCCCTAAATTCTTCTTCCTTCCTCCTCCGCTCGTTCGCCTTAGCCATTTCTCTGGCTCTATTATAACCCATAGGATGTACCTCTGTCTTTCCGCCGCACTCTACATCTTACTAGGCTATCAACAATTCCTCAACGCCCTGGGGTTATCATTCCAGGTCCGCCCTACTCTTCACGCTACCGGTCAAAAACATAATTAACCTACCATACCTCGTTGACGGATTTTATGGCCATATCACGTCCCCGTCATCGCTTACCTACTCACATTTATTCTCTCCTGCGTCTTGTGTTTCGCAGTGGGCATTATGCTGATCGTTGCCTTATGGAGCATCATGAAAGGTGAAACATCGGTCGAAGCACAGGATCATGAGATTTACAGGAAAGTTGCATTGAGTAGGGGTGAGGTGAGATTTCAAATCCTTCCACGCGCGTGTGCTCTCTGTGTAGTAAGGGAAACTGATTTGACGTAACCAGGCATTTATCAACTCGTATGACTTGGGAAAGATGCAGAATCTAAAGTTGTTTTTTAATATCGGAGAAGGAGGAGGAGGAGGAGGAGTCTATTAAACCGGACAAGGTCCAATAACTGAACGCCGGCTTCCGGGAAGCACCTAGATGTGCAGCTATACATCATTGTTCCCGGGACCCAACATCACCATACGAACGAGCTGAAGGCTCTATGTCCAACGTAGATTCATATGATCAATGAAGAGCCGCAAACGGATACAGGATATCTACTACCTCAGCATGTACATGTGTTGGTCAGGGCTATATAAAGTATCTATAAGACCAAATGTGATGCAACGGCATAGAGTCAAGGTAAGTAGTTCCAGTCTCCAAAAATCATAAAGCTGCGTTAAAAAATCAAGACGTACAATTGCACACGGTAGATTTACATACGCCATCATGTGTACAAGCAGGGTGCAGGGTGCAGGGCATAGGGCTAGAGAGGAGAAGCATGATAGCTGGAAACCGCATAGGGCCAGTACCGAAAAGGAAGGCAAAGTAACAAAGGTAGGGGAACAAGATAATTGTCAAAAAACGTCGTATAATACGCAGAGTACTACCATCTATAGCTCTCGTGTTTATGTCGGCTTAAGGGACTAGGAAAGGCAGGCTGGTAGAGGGTGTATGACCGTATGCGCAGGTGTCACCGTCTGTAACAGCTTCTCGTGTTTATGTAGGCTCACAGACCTACTAAAGACGGGCTGGGAGAGGGAGTATAACCTTTCACGCCGGTATAACCGTCTGTAACAGCTTTGCGTTTCTGTCGGCTTACTGGCCTAGTAAAGACGGGCAGGAGAGGAGTAAGACTGTGTGCGTAGGTGTGGGAAAGTTAGGGTGGCTGTGCGACGCGTCAAACAGAAGATTTGGGTCTTGCTCGCTGTTGTAGACAGCGCACACGCCATAAAACGAAGAAAAACTACCCCAAGTTTGGCTAGAGGGTACCAAGTGACCAGTAGATTCATTATATGAAGTTTGGAAGTGGTCTGCCAGCCGGAATAGGCTGGATGGCACTCGGAGTAAATGGATGATGGTGGTTCATGGATTTGACGCGGATGCGAATGGAGTAACCCATTATCATGTACCTCGGGTCATAACCCATACTCATCAACGTCACCTTCTCATCTCCTTCGTTCGAATCGTCGCCCGTGATGATCTCTCTTTTCGTTGATTGTATCCCTTCTCGTCATCTTTGTCGAATCATCGCCCGTGATGATCTCCCTTTTCATTGATTGTAAAACCTTCTCACTACGATAATAGTCCGATATACACATTCTTCATACCGTTATGTATTCTACCATACACCGACGGACGATCATGGGCTCGAAGAGAAGGTTTCGAAAGACATCATGGAGTCAGAAGAGGGCAGGAGCTGACTGATTATGAGATTGATGAGAATGATTTATAGGAGTTGGAGGGAACGAGGAACACGTTAGGGAGAAGACCTTTACGGGATATCAGTCTCGGAACTGAGGTGAGCAACGAGGATCCCACTTCATCTCATTTTTAATATTCCTATTGTTGCAAATCATATATATGATGACAAACTGCCGGGGCCATATGACACTTTGAGTATTCGAAAAGGTGCTGGGAAGCTGGTTGATCTACGTCCGGCTATGTTATTGGCAGTGTACTCTGTTGTACATTGCGTTGACCTGATTTTATCATTTGATCATTCTATTCTCTTCACATCCTCTACGGTGTTGACTGCCTGTTTGATCTTTCTTTAGATTCAAGCAGGAAATAAGTATGGTGTGGGTTTGGTAGTTCGACTAGGGTTTGTAAACTATCAATTTTGTTATTATCAAAGACTGTCTTAAAACCATATGGAAAGACCAAGCCCGTCTCGATTTGTTCACCAACAGAGATGTCTACCATGAGTTTGGTCTTCACCCACATGATTACACTCTCCGCAACATGTCTCTTAACCTCTGATCCATGTTCATCTCACTATCATGGAGATACACATGTAAATTTAAGACTCAGAGTTAATAGTAATGATTTGATTGAAGTGTTGGCAAATCAGTGTAGTTCGAAAGTTCAAAATATAAAGTACATACTTATCCACGTAGGGTTCTCTCCCACAAACACCTCTACCAACCTATTTATGTCTTCAACGCAGTCTCGACCTCTCTCTGAAGCCGATCTCACGGTTATCAAAGGTTATTTCGGACAAGTAGCAATATCTTTTCTATTGTATGGCGTTTATGCAACACTGTCCCTTACAGCTATCTGTTTAGTACTGTGCGTAGACTGAAAACCCATTCCTGCAATCAAGTTATGCCCTAATATGCTTCCACATTGCAATGGCCCCAATTAGGTTGAAAAAGGCCTCTGGATCAAATACCATGACTGTATTGCCCCTTCTCACAGGACTTATGTTTTTGACCAGCTTGGTTGATACTGTCTTCAACTTGGAGACTTTCACCATCCAGCTCCCATCACTGAGTTCTAATCCACCAGACTCTGAAAAGTTAAACACAGTATTAACAAAGATAGATATTGTTCAAATTTTCGTGGAAAGGCTCAATATAGGTCCTTTGTTCAAAGTACATTCCAAAGTTGATCACTCATTGACCTGTTAGTATATCATCAGTGATGGGATTGTGGTGTGGAGAGCATGGATCATGTTCCCAGAGAGTTGTGCTGTCAAACTGACACTGTTGTTCTGCATGGTTGGCTCCTTAGGTGAGTATATGACCTAGGTGTATTATCACAAGTTTTAACTTCATTACAATCAGCTGCAGGTTTTGTAGATGGAGGGCTTTCTGCAGCACCAGCATTGAAAAATTGGGAAGATATTACCTCAAAATTCAATACTTTGATCTTGGCCCTTCCACTTTTGTTCACAAACATAATTGCTACTCTGCTCATTGGGCATAAGACATGGTGAGGCCATCAAATTCAAAGCAAGATCTTAGATAACACTTGGATAATGAGTAATTCTACAGGTATCATTACCAAGATGTTAAGAAGAATCTGAGTAATAGTGGCACATCATCCAGCAGAGTACAGAAAGTTCTATTACTGTTGGTTGAATCTGGATCAATGTATTGCATTTTATGGGTGAGTAAAAGGATAATTGTGAATTTTTTTATTTTGACCAACATCAAATGCAGATAGTTACTATCATAATAGTTTTCAAATGTGGCGATGGAAGTACTATAGCTGCTTGCTGGGGTGCAGCAGTACCAGAGCTTTCAGTGAGCTCTCTACTCTCTTTCCAAAAATATGTAATATTTAATGCTAAAATCCACAGGCTTTATACCCAGTCCTTATTGTTGTCATAGCAGCAGCTGAAAATGCCAAGCCTGCCACCATTGATGAAATGTCTTTATCACAATCAATTCGATTTGCTTCAGGTCAAGGAAGTAGTTCTGAGGGGCACATGTCAATGACAGAATCCCAATCTAATGCACCTGGAACTACAACATTATTGGAACTAGAGGCTGCAGAGCATACAGGAAAAAATCTAACTTGACTTGTATGACATAGTATCTCTTTCTATATGAGAACTTGTATTTTGTATAAGTTGTTTGTCTTGCCTGACTATATTTTGTTCTTCTTAAATACCTTTTCTTTAATAAGGCCTGGGTCTCATATTTATGTATTTATTCACTTCTTGGACTAGTAATCTAAGTGTGTTTTATGATTCTACAGAAAGCCAACAAATCTAGATCCTGTACTCTGAAACCAATTGTCTAAAATACAAAGGACTGGAGTCCAGTACTAACTATGGAGTTTCACCGAGCTCAGTTGATCAAAACGGGTCTATTGGACTTAAACCAGCACGTACCCGCACTAAATTAACAACACTCAGCACTACACAGAAGCTGGGTGACGATATTGGAGACTCAAAAGTTGAACATGAACATCAATCAAACAACTTAGAATCTAGAGTAACCGATATTTCTTAGTCCAGAAACAGATCTTTCCTATGTAAGTACCATACGCGTGGAGAGGCAGCATCGATTCTTTCATCAGTCTACACAATCGCAAAATATCAAGACGAAAGAAAATCAAATCTATCACCACACATAGAGTCTTTATTGTCGTCTGCCCGATACGTACAAAAGTTCGGACTTCTTTATGGAGAAGAGTTTATCGTAAGGGGTAGTACGTTTGCCGTGACTGCTACAAGACAACAATGTGAATGGACCGGGTGCCCGGCAACTACACTCAGAAACAGATACTAGCCCATCAATCCTTTGCAGAAGACAAGAAGATGGGTCTTCTAAATGTGGTTAGGAACAGCGGGGAATCAAAATCTGGACATTTAATTGACAGGAAGATTAGAAGGGCTCTCTTGTGTCCAAAAATAGGGACATAATTGGAAAAGATGTGCTGATGAAGGATACGACCAACTTGAAACCAAACCCACCTATTTGTCATACATATTATTTCTATTCAAGGCCAAGTCGGCACGAAAGCAGTATACAAGATCGCGATGGGGACTATAGTGACTTTGCTGTCGCATCAGCTCATAGGGGTTAGTCCCACGGTGTTCAAGATGATACCAGAAAGTACTCGAATAAGCCTTAAAACTTAAGGCCTTAAGGAGGGGAAAACTTGAAACGGTAGAGAGCCACGATTCTAGTCCAGACGATTCTAGTCCAGAAGCGGTGTGAAGATGAGCACTGGAGGAGGAATGTATTAACCGGACAAGGTTGCAGAATCATGTTCAAGCTCCGAGGCGTTAGTGGAATTCGGCTCAGAATTGAAACTCGTTTATTGACTGGATAACTTCTTTCGTTGGGCGGTTTCTATGAAAAAATGAAGATTTGACTAAGTGTTAATGTTATATGATTTCCATAGTCTTGCGATTGAATAAAAGGGCGGACACTAGCGATCAGGGTTGTTCTGATCGGGTCAGGACAACTTGACCTTTGACCGTGCCACGTGGTCTCAGGTCAAGGTCAGATGTCAGTCATATAGAGTCAATCGATGGTCAAGCGGGGTCAATGAAATAATGTAATTAGTAGTACTATATGTTTCTACACCCCATATCCTCTATTGCAGACTGATGTTCAGTTTTATGACAAAACCTCTCAGTCTATCTCTTGGAAAAACTGATATAGATTATTTTTGACCAGAATATATATGATAATACTTACTATATAATACAGGAGGCAGACTGCTGATTAAAGATCTTTTATTTACATATAACTCACTGTAATTTTCTACTGAAATAGATGTAATCAAGGTATTGAGCCATCACAAAGCATATGTGGCCGAATTGTAAACAAACGAAATGCCGCTGTGACTAGTAAATGCCGCACAGCGGCATTCATATGTCTTCGGCTACAAATAAGTGTACATCGGCTGATGAATAGACACTACCACAAGGCGAAACAATGGTCTGAAAGACGACACCTTGTTCCTTAGCCTCAAAACTCAGATAGTGTAGCATATTTGTAGCATACATGGTCTATAATACAATGAGCGGGGAAAGCTCTACTTAAGCTTGACCCAATGTTGACCCCTGGTCAAATGACTTAGGTCAATCATATCTGACCCAGCTTTGACTCACTGGTCGAAAGTCATTGACCTGGTCAATAACATCCCTGCTAGCGATCACAGTGGTCGAGGAAGCCGCACAGTCCATCTCAACGTTGTTTGATGCACAGAAACAACACCGTTACAACGAAGGCAAGGCTTGAATGCAATATAAACAGAAGCCATTCCAATTCACCGGTCAAATCGGAATCGGCACCTGGAAATTTGCGTGTTGACCTTGCGTGTCGTGCGTGACTTGCGTGACAAATTTTGCGTGTTGCGTGACAAATTTTGCGTGTTGCGTGTCGGATATTTGCGTGTCAGGTTTTTTAGAATACAACAGTAAAAAATGTTAGTTGCACCATGACTGTTCTTATGCTGCCGGTATCTAATAGTGATTATATACTAATGCTTTAAGAGTGTAAATTAAAAGTGTAATTGATTCTAATGAATGGTTAGTCCTACTAAGTATGTACTGATACCAATTTTTCCACTGTGTAATGATAAGACATCTTGGCTTTTAAACATTTAAACATCCAGTTTGATAGTTTTGAGATAAAGGGGAGTAAATAATTATTTTTTTTCTTTCTTTCTATGGTCATTAATTTACAAAACCTAACTTTTTTCGTTGAACTTGTTATCATTTTTCGTTTATTCAGTTGAATACTACACATTGGGATCAATGTTTCCCAGCACTTGATCAATCTACACCATTTATCATGTTCAAAACTTTTAATATAAGCTCCCGCTAAAAGAACGCAAAGACACGCAAAAACTGTCAGATACGCAATCGCGCAAATTTTGACACGCAACACGCAAGGTTTTGGACCTCACGTGACTTTGCGTGTCATTTGCGTGTCATTGAAACGCAAGTGACACGCAAAGTCACGCAAATCTTTGGACTTGCGTGTCATGACTTTGTGAGTTGCGTGTCAGTAAGTGACCTAGCTCTCAGGAGTGAAAATGGGCTTTGTAGAACTGTATTTGTTGTCAGCATTCATGACATTTCCAACGGTTAAATGTTTTTATCTTTGAAACTTCATGAAATATCGTAATCAGTAAGCACTCCAACTCAATTTTGACATACACACCAGTGCACCCTTAGGTTTTCTGACTTGTACCTGACCCAGTATGAGATAAGAAAAGCGCGTGATGGTCTACATAACTTAGTGAACTAATGATTTCTTGGGTTACTGTAATAATTAGAGTAGTATAGATTCATTTAAACACTACTTCAACAGTGTTCAACTGCTATTTACCGGATACCTAAGTATCTAAACAACAAATGACTGTGAAATATTGGGTATACTTATTTATTAGCCTGATTATACTGGGAGTTACATGGTTATACACAGCAACATATCAATCCAACATACCGACACGCAAACACGCAAACACGCAAACACGCAACACGCAAACACGCAACACGCAAATCCTGACACGCAAATCCGACACGCAACACGCAACGGTGTAACGCAAAAATCAGGTTCCCGAATCGGAATGGAATGATGGCAGCAAAACGCTGCTTCGCTGGCCGGTGATTCTATGATTCCCTTTTTCCGAAGCCTTCGGCTCAAGGTTTAGAATCAATATTGATATCCGTCGTGTATACTTACAAGTAAATTCATTTGATACATGGTACAAAAAGTGGTCAAGTATATCATTAGGGAGTATTAGCAACGCATCTAAAACGAGTTAATTTCCAGAGAAAATTTGGCTAAATTTCGACGGGCTACGCGGCGCTTAAATTTTGTATACATTGTAAGTAACTCCGACTCGTCCTTACCGTACTATCGTTCCTCTGCCTGCTTGTTCTGCCTGCTCATTTTGCTGCTCGTTGTCGGCATCCGGAATAGAAGACCACTGATGTCCTTAAGTGTGATTTTTGAGTATCCGCCTAGCCTACTGTCTCTTTCTATGCTTCATTTGGGTCATGCTCTGAACACAGAATCAGAGCCTCAACAGTGTCAACATTATAGCGACTCGTGTTGGTCAGTGTTCTCAGAACCGGACAAGTCCATCGACTCGTTGGAGCTGGGCAACGAGCACCAGTACTGAGATCTGAGAATTGACACACAGCCCGAGTCGCATATTTTTTTAGCCAAAATCGCTTATTCTTTAGACGCGGCCACGTCTAAAATTGACTTTAGATGCGCTGCTAATACTCCCTATTACAACATACAGAGAGTCGGTGGAAGAGGCGCAGACAGTTCCTGAATGATCTCATGCGCTTGGCTCTTGACTTGAGTCAATGCCGCACTGGGAGCAAATTTGTGTAATTCCTTGGAATTACAGAAGAATTACAGAGGATTTATAATAGGAATTACAATGAAATTATTGTATTTCCACTGTAATTCCAAATTTTACAGTAATTCCTAGCATAATTCCACTGTAATGTTTCTGTAATTTCGAGGAATTACACAAATTTGCACCCAGTGCCGGGTCGAAGGAGGGGACAGGGTGGGACAAACACAAACAAATCATCGGATTTTGAAATTTGAGTACGTTTCTTCGTCTGCCCACTTCTGAGCCTTTCCGTCCGATTCTGTGCCTCACCGTGCCAGAGATACTTGGTCTCCCAAGCCCAGCACGGAAGTCCCTTACTAACGAGTGCGTTTCATATGATGTCATTTCGAATCCGACGTGTCTGACAACAGGCATCTGTTTTCCTCAAGAAGCCGTGGGATAGAGCCCCGTTGGATTAGTTTTACGTGGAGGCTTTGGAGAACTACGCCGATAAAGACGCTATCAATCCCGAAGCAGAGAGGAAGCTGGTTGGAAAATATCGATAGGTTGATGATACCTTGGTGCGTTCTAGTTGTATCCCTCATTGCGTCAGTGGTTAACACGATTTCTGGCCGTATGTTTACATGTCCTATCTGCGTCAAATCTATACTCCTTAGAAGACCACCTATCTATTATATGCACGCTTTAGTATGTCGACAAAACAACTCTGGTTTCCGCTGCGATATTTGGACCCAAAGCCGATCTACATCTCCAATTCCGAGTACCGCCAGTGCGTTCTTGTACCCGTCGAGGTCAGTACTACCTCTTGAATGACAGTCTTATGGACACATTTCCCTGGTTATAATCCTTCTTCCCTCACGTGGGGTCTACTTTCCAACTTGCTTATGCAAAAGACTTCGATGGGTTATCACTGCATCTACTGTGTGAGTTTCCTCCTGATATATGCGCGTGTCTCTTCTCTGCTCGTCATAACAAAGGTCTCCACACTTGCAGGGCACAAGCCAGTTCTTGTAATCGTGCGGAACTCGCTGTGTTTCGTATACTCACTAGGTACTGCTTTCGAAGTTGTAACTGATCCAGCGTACGGATCGTCTCTCCCATGTTAACCTTCCTCTCAATCGAGTGGATCCGTTTCAGGCTCATGTCAATTGCCATGTTCCATGAATGCTTCAAGTAGCCTTCTGGCATATCGGCTTGCTACTTCGCAAATGGGCTGGAACTTGTCAGTGGTGCGCTATTGGGCTATATGATTAGGGGTGGCTTATTGAGCCGGAACCATGAGCGGGGCTTCACTATCAGACCCTTTTCTGGATCTACTGCACCTGAGTACTAGTTCGGGATTGGTAACAAGTATGGAATCGTAATTCTTATACTGCTAAGACTATATTCTGTTAGAGCAAATTGGTACTTACCAGACGAGAAGGTGGAATTAAAGGAGCGTTCATTTGTCTCACACATATGTCCCGGGTCCGTACCTCTTTATGCTCTCCACTATCGTTGAAACACTCAACTTGGTTTCCTGCTCTCTCCTCAACACGCTTCCGCTGATAGACTGATCCGACTGGATCATACCAAGCGTCATTTGTTCTAGACTTGAGTTCAATCACGAGCGATACAATACTCCAAAAGTAAGAAGTAGTGCCAACGAGTGGATTAATTTGCGTCGGGGCTTGCATATATGCATGGGGAACATTAGTGGTCCCTTTCTTTTCGCCCTTGGTTGGTAGATACTCGAACGCAGACGAAATTCAAGCTAATGTGGACGGACATCACAACGGTTTGTTTTGATTATTGGGCCCTTTTTTGTACCGCTCCCAAGATGCACCTGAGTACTGTCTAGGACTCAGAGTCGGTGGTATGCTCGTGTGCTATTGTATAAGTAGGGCTTATTTTATGTTTGTGCGCCAAGACTGTATTTAATTTTGGTCAGAGCAAACAGGTTGTGAGAGAAGAAGGCGGGATTGGAAAGTGCTCATTCAGAGCTTTTCATTGACTGAGGTGGACTATTCACATTCTCTTCAGACAAAGGGCGAGGATTATGCAGAACTATTCTGCACGAAAAAAGATCCATGAAGACTCACACGACCAGCAGTAGTCAAGTCTGGTTCCGCTCTGAGTACGGTGTACCAAAGCACTCAAGTTTCTCTGTAGCTCCAATCCAGTGTCATCTGGAGAAACCAGAAGAGCGCATCAACTCTCTGCTGAATCGATGTATACGACATAGAGGGTTTTGAGAGAAATCATAATGCATTGAAGGGGTATTGAGAGATAGTAGAGATATGAAAAATTCCTGGAGAAGTGAGCGTCGAGGACGTGTCGAGGTAGTCCGTTAGAAGCAGTGTTGCCGCGGTCCGGTCCGGGCCAGGTCCGACCAAAATTTTCTGGCCCCTGACCCGGACCTCAAGGGTCGGTCCACCCTCTGCCTGGCCCTTGGCCCTGGACCACTAGGACCAGGTCCGACCTGGGTCGACCTGGTCCGGACCTGTTCTCAGCCACACTTTCTCCAAATAAATTTTTTTGGCCCTGTAAAAAATCCTGAGTGACTGTTATTTCTTTTTTACACATAGACCCAGGCATTTAAAAATGATAATCCACAAAAAACAGTGTTCAAACTTTTTCTGCATTGTTTTATGTCCTGATCAAGTCACCTGACCTTGTCCACATATGGTTGTCAGTAGTAGGAAACTTGTAAAACCAGGCAAAAGTGAATTTATTACTTGTGTATGCTATGTATAGTAAGTATTGAGCCACAAATGAGGTCTAAAATGCTCAAGAAAAAGTCCCAATACCTACATACATGGCTGCCAACTGGTCCGGGGCCGGCCCAGGTCCGGACATCTGCTCAGAGCCTGACCTTTGACCCGGACCTCGAGGTTCAGGTCGGGCATAGCACAGCCACTGGACCCGGACCTCAGGGTCGGTTCAGGTCGGGTCAGGGGCCAATGGGGTCCTGGCCCGGACCACGGCAACACTGGTTAGAAGTGCCGTGGGAATGTCGCTAAACGGTAAACCTCAGTTGACTCGCGTTACAGCTACTCGCTCATGACAACTCCACTTTGATGTTCATTTCGTTCCAGCTATCTTCTCTTGGCAGCGTTTATCTGGTCCCTTATCCACGTTCCGTTACCTATGGACAAGGACAGCCGATTCTCTCGCCGTCACCAGTGCTGCTGGTTCCATTTTCATTACTTTTGCGGTGGTTCTGATATCTACTGGGACGGTGTGTTTCTGTAAAGTTCACTATCTGACTTTTCCTGAGCTTTTTACTGAAGGTCCTTACTTATAGTTGATGTAATCTACGCAACCCTTCCCTTCAAGCTCCTCACCGGACCCATACGTGTTCTCATCGCACTCAACATGTTTTACCCACTATTACCTCGTTTGTACGATACCACCTGGATTTGTCGATGCGGAAGGTCCACAACCGCCCAAATCATTTCCCAAGCGTCTTCTATGGGCTTCGCACGAACGGCCGACAGATGACTATGCGTACAGGGCATTTTCGCCCTTAGAAAATGGTTTCAGAGGGGATGAGAGGGTAGGGAGGTTAAACATTACAAGAGACGAGATTACCAAGTGTAGGAAGTGTGGGCAAATAAGGCCCGAGGTGAGTCGCATTGTCCTTTTGAACCGAACGAAAGAGTTGGTGCCTAATAAGACGATACAACGGAGATAGCACATCACTGTAGGATATGTAACCGCTGTGTGATGAAGTATGATCACCATTGTCCTGCGAGTCTTTTTGTCCGCTATCTTTCTTGTTCTAAGCTCGTGTTTTCTGCAGTGTGAGTCTTACTGTCCACTTCGCCCTTTCTGTCCTTATGGGTTATACCAATGTGTTGGAATATAGAACAAGCGGCACTTTTTCATTTTTATGTATGTTTCTCCTACGCTCTTCCTCCTCTTCTCGTGAGCTTTAGTCCTCTCTCTGACCCTATTATAACCAATAGGATGTACCTTTGTCTCTCCACCACATTCGACATTCTACTAGGCTATCAGCAATTCCTCAACACCCTGGGGTTATCATTCCAGGTCCGCCCTACTCTTCACACTACCGGTCAAAAACATAACTAATCTACTATCCTACCTCGTTGACAGATTCATGGCCATATCACGTCCCCGTCATCGCTTACCTACTCACATCTATACTCTCCTGCATCTTATGTTTCGCAGTAGGCATCATGCTGATTGTTGCGTTGTGGAGCGTTATGAAAGGCGAAACCTCAGTCGAAGCGCAGGATCATGAGATTTACAGGAAAGTTGCGTTGAGTAGGGGTGAGGTGAGAATTCAAATACTTCCGCGTGCACATGCTCTATCTCCTCTTGTTGCCCTTTGTTCGTTTCCTTTTTCTGCTGTAGTAAGAGAAACTGATTTGATGTAACAAGGCGTTTATCAACTCGTATGCCAGTGACTTGGGGAAAGATGCAGAACCTAAAGTTATTTTTCAATATCGGGGAAGGAGGATAGTGAGTTACCGTTACCCCATTGTCGTGCATCTCGGGTTAATAACCCATACTCATCAACGTTACTTTCTCATCTCCTTCGTACGAATCATCGCCCGTGATGATCTCCCTTCTTGTTGATTGTACCCCTTCTCATCACCTTCGTCGAATCATTCCCGGTGATGATCTCCCTTTTCATTGATTTGTAAACCTTCCCACCATGATAATAGTCCGATATACACCCTCTTCATACCGTTTTGTATACCACTATACACTGACAGACGAGCATGGACTCGAAGAGAAGGTTTCGAAAGACATTGCAGAGTCAGAGGAGGGGAGGAGCTGACTGATGATCAGTTGACAAGAATGATTTACAGGAGTTGGCGGGAACGGGGAACACGTGTAGCAAGAAGATCAGTACGGGATATCGTCTCGAAACTCAGGTGAGCAACAAGGATCCTACTTCATCTCATTTTCAATATTCCTATTGTCGCAAATTATGTATTTGATGATAAATTGCCGGGGCCATATGGCGCTTCGAGTATTCGAAAAGATGCTGGGAAGCTGCTTGAGCTACGTGCGGCTATAGTATTAGCAGTTTACTCTGTATACATTGCGTTGACCTGATTCATCTTTTGATCATTTTATTTTCTTCACGTTTTCTACGGTGTTAACTTCCTGTTTGATCTTTCTTTAGATTCAAGTTGGAAATAAGTATGGTGTGGGGTTTGGCAGTTGAGCTTGGGCAGGCTTTCGTAAACTATCAATTCTGTCATTATCAAAGACTGTCTTAAAACCATATGGAAAGTCCAAGCCCGTCTTGATTTGTTCACCAACAGAGATGCCTACCATGAGTTTGGCCTTCGCCCACATGATTACACTCCCCGCAACATGTCTCTCAACCTCTGATCCATGTTTAGCTCACTATCATGGAGGTACACATCTAAATTTAAGACTCAGAATTAATAGTTGATTTGATCGAACTGTTCGCGAAGTAGCGTAGGTTTGAAAACCCAGAATATAAAGGACATACTTATCCACATAGGCTTCTCTCCTACAAACACCTTTACCTTACTGTTTATGTCTTTGATGCAGTCTCGACCTCAAATTACTTGAATTTTTCGTTAATTTCTTCCTCCCGTGCTCGCCTGTGTCATCTGCCACTTTGCAAGCTCATCACAATGACAAACAACAAGATACATTGTTCATTTGAGAGAACCTCGGAGGTCTAACCAAGTTTTGCCTAATTTAGACCATTGGCAGACATGCTTTGATGGGTGAACAAAGTATTGTCCGGATTTTGAACTAACCTGGCTTACAACACGAGCCTTTTGTCCGGACCACAAATTTGACCTTTGGGGCCTAGACCCCCATTTTGTCCGGACTGTGAGCAGACATTTTGGTCAAATTCTGAAAAATTTGTCCGGATTTTCGATTCAACCCCTGTGGGGATAATCAGGGGTCCTGAAAAACCATACATGAACCTGCTTTTCAACAGTGAACCTAAAATGACTCATCCTAATAGCAAGTGTGGTGAGCAGCAGCCACAGAGATGACTCATAGTAAGGCTTCAACTCAGTTCAATTAATTACCCATTTAATTGATTTTATTCCATTGAAATTACCATTACAATTACTCAAGTGGGGTAATGGGTTGCTGACCCATTAATAATTGGTAATTGATTGGTTTCCATAACTGTTTTTAAGGAGATATGAGAACAATGTAGACTGACACAGATGCCCATGGCTTGGAATGTACTGACCATCAACTTGGTTCCAAAATTTACCAGATTATCAGTGTGCTACTTCAAGGTGAAGGTGAAGTAAAGGTTTTACTACTAACACTAGTTAGGTACACTGTTGTACTGCTAACAGTTAGACTCCAGTTGCAGTCCCTCTGCCTCAACAATTCCCTGGCTTTTTTGTATTTGCTCTCAATCCTGTTATATGAGCTTTCCAATGTGGCGTTTTTGGTCACCAAATATGGATTAAGAACTTGGCCAAACAGGCTGAAGCCAAGGAACAAGAGTTGGTGAAATTTCTACATTGATCTTGCTACTTAACTCAAGAATGGACATCTCAAATTTCAAAACATCAAAAGTATTTACACTGGCTAGTAACTGTCAGATACAAATTCTCATTAGAGGCCCTTTGGGGACTTGTCTTCACTAAACTTGACCACAGAAGTTCCCAGGTACTTATTTAGTATTGGAGAAACCTGCCAGGGGGCACTTGAATTGGTTAATAACCATAAGTGCCCTCAGTTTTTGAACTGTTTCTGATAAGATATGAATAAATTACTGGGCCTCATATTGGCCACATGAAGCCAGTTCGAGCAATGGCCCCACATCCGAGTCTACTTGATGGTTGTATGTGTTACTGACCTCTTTTTGTCTATGCCCCACAAGCAATGTGTGCAAAGAGTTGGGGTACATGATGATTTTCTTCAATTTGACATTTTGAAGGCAATTTTAGGTCAAATGTCACAGAAAAAACCAAAGTAATTACAAATTATAATGGGCTAATAATTCATTAAAAACCGATTACCATTGAATACTGAATTTTGAGTAATTCTAATTTATTTAGTACAGCCTTATACTTACCAAGTGATGATCCACCTCAAGTTCTCTTTTGTGATCAACATGTAAATGTATGCGGGAACTTCAGTAATTCTGTGTTATTTCCACATGCATTGATATTTATGTATTGTTAAATCATATAATACTAAGTAAATCCACATCTTTGAGAAGTTTGAAGAAAACACAAGGTAGTGCGAATTGGACTCACTGTCACGTCACACTGAAATCTGCGAAACCAAATAGAGTGCGGAACTTGGTATTCTTAAATGTTCGAACAAATGAAAGTTGCGGAAATTGCGCGTGGTCACATGTCACGCTGAGAGGTGCGAAATCCGCAAGAGAGTGGCGAAAATGACCTAAAAAAGGGGAAAGTGGCGGAAATTAATTTTGGCTGCTTTCGCGCAGCATAGATGGTTGGCAAATGGGAGAGATCATATCTGGTCCTTTGATCCATCTGGGTCTACCCCATTATCAAGGAGAGTCCGTAATATCTTAGGACTTCCGATCTACAGGATTTGTGTTAATGCTGGGGAATCCTACCTTTTCCTCGATTATCAGCATGAAGCAGTCAAGTATGTACAAGAGATTCAAGGATTTGACCCCTTGACACAAGATTACGCTCGGGCCCGTGGACTCCCACTGGTTGAGATGATCTCCCCATTAGAAAATTTCCATCTGAACGGTTCGTGTAACACATTATTTGATCGAGAAGAATTCTGTACCTGTTGAATGATATAATATTGGTAGATTCAGCCAAAGAAGACCAAGAGGCGTTGGATGCGTGGTATGATGCTGAAAAAACGTTGAGCAACATGTCAGATTCAGAGTCAGTGCATGAGGAAGCTAGTTCACAACTTCAGAGTAAGTCCTCGAGAAGACAGATTTCCTTGATGTATTGATAGATGTTTTTAGCAATTTCGTTTCCGATCCCTGGTGCTAAGCAAAAACTGAATGGGAGTACTCCAGAAATTTCAGGGAACTCGGACCTGGGGAGTTTCGAGGGAGATTTCTCTTTTGATGAAGAGTCGGATTATGATTCCGCTTCTCAGGCCCTTGGGTTAAATCCCTCTTTTGGATCAGCCTTGGCTACGGGCTGCAAACCAAGTTCATGGCTACGTGCATATCTTATTCAAGGGGACGTCGAATCATGGACAGGTGAGAGGATCGAAATGAATTTTGTTGGAGGTTTAATTCCAGCGTCTCCAACACTGGTTATCAAGAAATATACACCTTTCGTAGGATTTGTGTTGGATGTCTCCATATGGGTCGGCATCAACAAAGAATAGAAGAGTGGTATTGGGACACACGGTGTAGTAAGTGCAGAAGGGATAACTGGCAGGACCCCTACATACAACTCAGAAAACGTCGTGCTTCCATCTAGATGCTGAATCTGGCTAGTAACACTACGTACTGTTTCAAGGTCAATATCAATACCCATTGTGTAACAAGTAAATTCATTTGATACATGGTACAAAAAGTGGTCGAGTATATGATTCCAATACATAAACAGTCGGTGAAAGAGGATGGAGGCAGTTCCTGAATGGTCTGATGTGCTTGGCCATTGACTTGAGTCGATGCCGGGTCAAGAAAGGACAGGATGCGGGTGTGCCAAGAGTTGGCTTTTGCCTTTGGGACAAACAAACAACGAGTTTTCAGTGACATCGTCGCATTTTGAAATTTGCCGGGTACGTTTTCTTTGTCTGCCCACTTCTGAACCTTCCCATCTGATTCTGTGCCTCACCGTGCCCGAGACACTCGATCTCCCAAGCCCAGCACGGAAATCTCCTACACCAAGTGCGTTCCATATGAGTTATGGGAACGCATCTGTTTTCCGCAATACACCGTGAAATAGAACCCCGTTGGATGAGTTTACGCAGAGGTTCTGGAGAAGTGTTACGACGAAGACGTTATCAATCCCTAAGCAGAGAGGACGCTTGTTAGAAAGATTGATAGGTCGACCATACCTGGGTGCGTTCTAGTCTTGACTTCCTCGTTGCATTCGGCACCTGGAAATTTGCGTGTCGACCTTGCGTGTCGTGCGTGACTTGCGTGTCAAAATTTGCGTGTTGCGTGTCAGGTATTTGCGTGTTGCATGTCAGATATTTGCGTGTCGAGTTTTTTGGAATATAATATTAATATACATCTTTAAAATATGTTACTCACATCATAGCTAATTTTATAGTGTCTAATAACACTAATACTTTATGTGTGTAAGAATGTGCAACAAATGGTTAGTCCTACTGGTACCAACTTCCACTGTGTAATGTTGAGACATTTTAGCTTTTAAAAATTTAAACATCAAGTTTAAGATGAAGGGGAGCATAGAACTATTTTTTCCCTCTATTTCTATGGTAATCAAGTTACAAAACCTAACTTTCTTCGTTGAACTTGTTATGATTTTTAGTTTAATCAGTCAAATACATTCAGATCAACATTTCTCAGCACTTAATCCGATAATTGGCACCATTTATCATGTTCAAAACTTTTAATATAAGCTCCTACA